>WBMZ01014883.1:0-91188 GCA_013400975.1 Atrichornis clamosus
AGGAGGAGGAGGAGGAGGGACAGTACGGGCAACGGGAGACCAACCCCTGCCCGCTGCCGGAGGGGGCAGGTCTCGGCCTCCGACGTCTGGCGGGGGCGAGGGGGGAGCCCGTGCCCGGGCGGCACCTGTGCCTCCTACCGAGCCGGGGCTGGGGACGGCACCGCTGCCGGGGCCGGGCCGAGCCGCCGCCGCCGCAGCCCCGCGGGGACCACCCGGGGCTCCGTGGATCCGGAGCCCTCTCGGACCGCAACCCGCGTCGTTGGAAGCGACCGAGAGAAGGAATGCTTAAAAAAATATATTAACAATAACCATAAAATAGTAATAATGAGAAGAAAAGAACAGGCGCCCAGCCAGCAGGCAGGCAGTAGAATTGGGTCTGAACGAAAAGAAAGCAGTGAGAGCAGAGATAACACTAATATCCAAATTGGATACTCCACAATTAAGCCCAGTGCTTTAATTGCTATTCTCAGAGCCCCTTGGAAGCTAAGCAATGTGAAATCAGCCTGAACTGAAGGAACACACGTCTTCATCCTCATGCTGCCCTGCCCACGGATGCCTGCACCCTTGCTGCCTGTGGTGCTCTCAGCCTCACCCCAGCCAGGCGATCCACTCTGTGGTCACAGATCCATCCCTTTCCCCTCCCATGCCATGACTGGCCTGAGCAGAGCGTGCCCACCTACCCTCCTCAGCACCGCAGAACTGCCCTAGGGTAGTCTTGACCCCTATCAGGAAAAGCCAGAGTGGGTAACAAAGCAGACCCCTTCTAGGTGGAAGCGCCAAGTGCAGCTTTCAGGACATGCAGTCACTCTAGGGTCACAAATGCCCACCCTGCCAATGTCTGAGTCTTGGTAGGAGCTCGGAAGAGCTCAAATGGTCCTTGGTGACCCCCTAGAAACAAGTGCACTGAGGAAAGCCATTCCTAAGCTTCCCTGCCAGCTACACTCGTCCTGAAGGAAATCAGACCCCAGGCTGAACATCACATGCTCTGCTTCAGTGCTGATGCAGGCTGCATTGTCCAGCCTTTGCATCCCTCTCACTGAAAGCATCCTCTAAGGAAAACACAGTTGCTTGGACCTACCTAGCATGCTCTGTGTCCAGGAGCAGTGAGGAATGTATTGCTCAAAAGAGGCCTGGATCCCACATGCCAAAGAATTGTATTCCAGTGACCAAACAAGCACTCAGTGTTGGACCTTTGTTGCAGGTATGTATTTGCAGGGCAAAACATGTATATGGCCAAGGTTTTCAAGGGACAAAAGCCTCCTGAAAGCACCACAGCAGCTCTTACTCTTAACCCCCAGGTCCCGCCTCAGTTCGTTCCTCAGAATCAATCCACATAGTCCAAATAGGGTTTGCTGGTCTGTAGGGAAGGTTATGGATGGCAATGTGGCTGTAGCACTGCGTGCATATATATCAATATGCCATCTGGAGCTTGAATGAATTTCTCTTTCCACGTACAGTGTGTATACAGTGATATTTTTCATGTAGCTGCAGTGACCACAAGCAATACCAATCTGTGCTTGAGCTCTTTGACAAAAGCAGACACCAATATTTTCAACAGCCAGGATCTTCCTGAGGGTGCTGGTAAGGGCTGTTCTCCTGTTAGATTTTCCTAACATTTTTAGGCATGCTTAAAAAAAGTGACTATGATATTTTTCATCCTAATTTCAGTGAAAATGGCAGACATATTAACCTAAGCCTAAAGTAATCTGAAATTATCTCAGAACAGTTGGAGGAAAGAACTGTAGAGTGATACTTACATACAGAAGCTGCTAATAGCTGAAGAGATTAGTCATTTGACTTTCCCATTCCTTTCACTGATAATAGTGATACAGGAATAGCAAATATGATTTGGCCAAGGGATGTTTTTTCCTTTCTGTATTGCAAGAAAGGATAAACTATGACTGTGCAAGTCCTTCTTCATTCTTCTGGATGAAACAAGCGGACGAGGGGCTTGACAAAAAGAAAGAGAGTGGTTTTCACCCAGCATATTACTTAGAAACACAAAATGGAGGGTTAAGAAGTATCCTAGGAACAATTCCTGAAAAGGGGCTGCAATCATTTGAACAAGTCAGCAATATTTAAGATTATAATTCTCTGTGACCTTAAGACGAAGCAATTCATCATCCACTTTTCTTTATAAAACTACACAACTCCACAGTTACATGGTACATCAAAGCCTGTGCTATTGTTCACTTTTAAGGATGAAACTAGTTGCCTTTCTGCTTGATAGTTGTCTGTGTACATCTTATATAAAGATTATACATTGCATATTTATAATTCTCTCTAAAATAAATCATAAGGGCCAAGTTTCCTATAGTGATTAGGGGCCTGAGTGTCCAATTTGACACTTTTTTCAGAGAAAATTGGTGCATTCCCCCTGACCAAAGAAATCAGGCTCAGTTACAAATTTGATGTCAGACACACAAAAATGCCGATTGCTTCAGAATTATCTTCTCAAGATTTTGCACAGTATCTAACTCCCAAAATACTTTTATATTAAGATGTAATATTTATTGTAAATTATGTGTATGGAGGTAGGCTCCAAATAAAAAATGTTGCAAAATCTCCAGCAGCAGAGTACTGTGACAGGGTTTACTCTTACTAGCTGGGGTAGGCTTTTAGTTTTTCTCCAATCAACTAAGATGAATGAACTGCATAAAATGAAACAAATAGCATCTCTGACAGGAAATGGTTTTTCAAACATCTCTTCAATTCAAAAACACTTAAATGTTATTTGTAAGACAAATTGAGGGATTTATTTTAAATGGGTCCATGTTTACTATAAATTGAGGGCTATATTATTCTTGTTCTGCCTAAGATAAAATAATGTGGATGAAAGTTCTTATATCAAAAGCAACCAGGGCTGGATGTGGCAGTGATGGTGTTGGGGAGGATGCAATGCAGCAGAGCCATTCTGCCATCACAGAACAGCATCTGCCAGCACTGACAGAGACCAAAGGCCCTACAGTAGCTTTAACCCTTAGTAAATGCCCTGCTGACTTCAGATCAGAGCCCAGTTCCAGTGCCCTAGATAAATTGGGCCTGCAGCTAAGGGAAAAGACTGCCAATTCATAGGTCTTCTGCTCAAACACAGACACACTTGCATTAGTATAAGAAAAGCCATGTCTATGAAAAGCAATTTCTTGTAATCAATGAAATGGATCAATTGTTCTGGATAGTTCACACCATAAAAAGGTTTTTCATGGTAGTGTTTTCTTTGGTGTTTGCACATGGGCTGCAGAGCATGGTAACTGAGGCTCCAGCTGCTTTTATACAGTGCTCTGTGCTCTGCTCCACTCAGCCAATCCGATTATAAAGCGGCCACATACTTCTGTGCACATGTCCTGATGTTCAGGTACCAGGACTGTGTCGGTTTTGGAAGATCACAGTAACATTGGCCACATAGGTCCACAAACAAGGCTGCCACATCATGATGCATAAAGAACAGTATGAAGAAATTTTATGAACTAATAAAAGGGAAAGCAAATGGAGAAACAAGCATACAAGCCCGACAGTGGCACAACCACCTGGCTGAAAGACTAAATTTTGGCATGAAACCTTTTTTCCTTTCTTTTGCACATGGTTCAGGACCAAGAGATGCTAGAACAGGACTGAGTCAGAAGCCGCTGAGGGGGGAATGTTCTGATCAGTCTTTTGCAAAGACACCCGGACACAAGGAGACCGATTGCTTTGTTTGCTAGTCGGAGGACACTCATCCTTCTAGCAGCCCAGCAGAAGGGAATTGTGAACACTGCTGCAGTTGCTTTGAAGTGTTACACATGTTCTCTCAGCTGTCATACCAGGACACTTAGCTGAGCTCTCATCATTTTACATTGCAATAATTGCAGCATCCCTACTGTCTCTGCCATGGTCAGTCTATCCCCAGAAATGCTAATAACTAACAGGACTGGTTTTTTGTCATGCAGAATCAAAAACAGTGTGAAGTAGATTAAAGTAGAAATAGCTTTCTCTGTGTCTTTATAGACTTGTTTTATTCTTTTGAGTATGGAATGTCAGGCTTACTGAAATTGGTTTTCCTGGATGGTCATTTATGTATGAAATACATGCACATTAAACTAAGAAACTGTAGAGTTCTTTCTTTCAAATGGAAATGTGTTATTTTTGAAGTGCAACAGTACAGACAAGATTTCAAACTGACACTGTCACTTTTTAAAGATGATATATGGCTCTTCTACCTATAGCACACCCAGACTGAAGAACCTATCTGTCAAAAGCACCGCATCTAATAATAAATAGTAATTATCATCAGATGCTGTACTGTATTTCATCAAAGCACAGTACAAACATTATACATATATGCCTTTCCTTTCACCATGCCATTCAGAAGCAGAAAGGAAAGGCTGAAGCACTCACTACCTTGCACCACTCTGAGGAAGATGCCTTTCTCCTCTACCTCTGGGGTGCAAAGATCATTCGAGTGGCTGGAGATTTTGTCCCATCTCCCTGATCTTAACAAGATACCGTTTCCTGACACGCTTGAATGAATGGGAAACCAGAGCCCCCCTGGCAGTCATCTCCATCCTGTTCCAACCCTAACAAGACAAACAGATTATCTGGGGTTTTTTTCTAAAATCAGCTTTCTGGTTGATGAAAATCTTATTGGTTCTCTCCAGATTCAAGTGATGACTGTCTTCACTGGAAGAGCTGCAAAATGTATTAGGCAGATTGACTTCATGGTTTAAAGGAAACTGAAAAACCGCTTTCACTAAGAGATAAAGTGTAGCTTTTGCCAGCTTATCGTGATGAAAAGCTAAGAAAGAGTTTCTTCAGGAAAGTGCCTGCATTCACCTATTCTCCATACAGGGCATAGAGCAGCCAGAAAAATCATCCTTATGTCTGAAAGCTGTCTTTAATGTTCTAGCAGACGATCCATCAGAGCATTCAAAACTAAATTAAAATCCCAAGGAGGAATAGGGGATTTAATTCTAGGATTAGGCTTTGAAGTTGCTTCCAGGAAATAAATTATTATTGGATCAGAACCAACACACCAATTATCTAGTTTACTGCTCATGCTACTGAGAGCTGCTGCAAACACCCTCAGGGATCCACTCTACCTAGCTGGTCTCATCTTTAACACAATATCCATATAAAGGCAAAAGCTCAACTAGTAACATTCCAAGAAACTTAGCTTCTCAGCTCCCAGTATTAAAAGGGAAATTGTCCACTACAAAAATACAGGGTAATAAGATTCAGTCACTTAAGATCTGTGGTTTTCACCTTTTAATTTGCTTTGTTGTAGATAATAGAATAGTTAATAACATGCCACTTTGCTCTGTGTATTACATTTGGCTCAAAGTACTACAGTATTGGTGCTATCATAAATAAGCACATTTATTTTTCTTACACAGAAGGCCTACATGCTAGTGAAGTAGCAGGTAAGCCCTACTCTGTTTCAATGGCTTCTAGACAAAGCAATGGGACATATCCAGCTTTTTACTTGTTATTCCACAGATTTGTTAAGGCTATTCAGAATACCTCAACTTCACTTATGCAGCTTCAAATCCTTAATACTTGTTCAATGGAACATTGCTACAACATGAACCACTTCCTATGAAAGGAATAAGTTAAAAAGCTCCAAGACTGATAAAAGTGTATGGAGCAAAGAGGAGTACAGAGAGACATCAGAGCTGATATTTCACTCAAACTAAATGCTACCAGTTAATCAGCACTATTATAAACTCACTTGGAACATTAAGTTACTGCGGGTAAAAAATAAATCCTTCACTCTTAAAAATATATGTGTCACCACCGAGACCAAATCTAACAGCAGCAGTGTACACAAATATTTTGTTTTCTCCCAAAGAATGTATTTTTTACTTAAACACCTTATAACATAAAAATACTGTCACCAAAGCATCACTACCTTTTTCCTCCCAAACACATGGTTCCTACCTTTTCTCCATGTATTAATTTCAATCCTTAACACAGGGAAACAATGTAGCAAAGCAAAGACAAAATCCCACCCACATCTCATGCCCTCCTTCACCTGCAAGCTCTGTCAGAACTTTTGACACCATTTATTACACACAAGTACTTCTGGACAGGGTATATACAGCGAAGGGATTCACTTTAATGGGGATGCAGCAAAGAGGAGGCACTGGTTAGTGTCACCAGCTGGGCTCCCTGCTGGCACAGAAGTTCTGAAAAGCCCCAATAGCTCCCAACAGCCCCTGCTTTTGTCCAGAAAAGTTCGGGGTTGATAACAGCACCACATTTCTCCCTGTGCCTCTCATTTCTCCTTCAGGTGAAGCAGATGGTATTACAAATAACTCACCAAGAGGGTGCAGGGGAAGAAATGGTAGAGAAGGAAAATGTTATTCGTACTGACAAGGATTCTGAAAAAGGAGCAGCGTGACATTAGAAAAGCAGATCACTTTTCTAACACAGAAATACGGGTCTGAAAGCATTCTTTAAAATGAAGTAAGAATGATATCATCAGCAAGACAGGAGTCTGTGAGCTGGAGATGTTCCCACAGGATTTGCGTTAGGTGCTCACTCCAGCATTTTTTGTACATTTGCATTGACCATCTAATTTAAGACAAATGTTTTCTTTAGACACATTTTAAAGTGAAAAATTAGCTCTGTTAGCATACAGCTGTGGTCCCCCAAGTTAGCTCTTTGCCTGGGGGCAAACAGAAGAGAGATGTTAATAAGAGTAGCTCTGAAAATCACTGTGTCCGTGGTCGGTTGAGAGCCAGCAGCATCAGGGTCACCTGGTCCTCTGCCTGTTTATTTAGTAATCTCATTAATTGAAAAGATGGAAAAGCATATGCTAAGCCTGAATATTCACAGTCCTGGGAGAGAATACCTACCTACAGCAATTGAGGTTATCATGCTGCTCCATCATCACCACACCTTCCCAAAAAAAAGAGACCTACCCTTGGCAAATTACTTTATGCAGATGGAGATAGATTTCTTTTGCTTGAGCTGTTTCCAAGTGAGCCAGCTGACTCAATAATTCAGCCCCTCTGGCTGGAAGAAAAATTAAGATTTCTGTCAGATTACTCTATATTCTAAAGAAAACTGCCACCTTCTTTTCTCCTTTACTTAGACATCTAGGAAGAGGCAATAAGCAAAACACCTCTGGTACACTTCAGCTGCATCTTTTAATCTACCATCAAATTGAAATGGAGGCATTTGTCTCAACTGCTTTGAAGGCCAGCAGCCCATTTTTGCTTCCCTGTTAGGTCTGACCCAAACTCAAACCTCAGCATCTTGATGGCATGCACTACCCACAGAATGTCTCATGCTCTGAGCATTTTTTTTTTCATTTTTTTGCCATACATCAGCTGTAAACCTGATCTCAAGACCAGGTCTTACTCAAATATGAGTTCTCTTTCACCTTCACAATGATAATGAACTCAGAGCCATGGCTATCTTCAGCTGACCAGCCTCCATCCTCCAGCAAGCCTGCAAGTATTTCCTCTCCCTGCCATGCTACTTCCAGGATTCAAGTGCTGATTGTGTTTCTATGCCCTGGCAGCAGGAAAATGGAAAATACGAGCCCTTCCTGTGTATGGGGTAGGCCTTTTCCTCATTCCTTATCAAGCAGTGAGTTCAGAAAAGCACACACTGTTCTGTCCGTCTTCCCTCATCATCTTGAGAAAATGTCCACCTAGAGCTTTGGCCACACTGGCAACTTTCCCAGTCCAAGGACAGAGGCTGGGCATTACAGCAAGGCAACATTCATTGGAAGGACAGCTTAAAGCAGCTCACAGTTAAAATCTTGGCTTCCTCTGGCCCTTGTAGCTAGGTTTGCCTGAGTAGGGGGAAATCTGTGAGTATATTCTGTGCTCTTTTCATGCTGTTCCCCTGTATTTATGCCTTGTGTTGTTTGGGTTTACTACAAGGCCATTTGTCCTTTGTTGTGCCCTTTAAGTGCAAGTACATAAAACTCCTGTGGAGTTACGGCTTGTTCCCCTGGCAAAAAAGCAGCTGGACATCTCTGCTCCAGCCCCTATGTCAGTCAGAAGCCCGGGCTGGAGGCACTACCAGGCTTTCTCATGCTGACAAGGAGCGAACCTGCAGGCTGTTGTGCCCTTGTCGCTCATGTCCTTATCCTAGGCCAATGACAGCCACGTGTTTTCATGCTACCTGAAGGAATTGAACATTTTTTCTTATAAACTCACTGGTGTCTCTTGAATGACTCAACTTCTTTAGGCCCCTATCTTTTGCCTAACACCTTTGTTGTTGCAGCACAGCCTCTGCAGAGGACACTGTCTCAGTGACATAGACAACAAAAGGTACAGTCCACAACCTAATGAAGTAAAAGCACAGGGAAAAGGGGTATCACTAAGGCCACTTTTCCCAGATATTTTTTTTTCAGAAACATTAGAGAGGGTTTGTGTCTCAGTTATAATTTTTCTTGTGGCACCTCAGCGGATGCAGAGAGAAGAGAGATGCTGGGAGAGGGTAATGAAGAGATAAGCATGTGGCAGAGCTATGACTTTATGTCAGGGGTTGTTTATGTTGCATACTAGGAGAAGGATTTTCACCCAGAGGGTTGGGCACTGGAACAGGCTCTCCAGGGAAGTGGTCAGAGCACCAAGCCTGACAGAGTTCAAGAAGCGTTTGGACAATGCTCTCAGGCACATGGTGTCACTCTTGGGATGGTCTTGTGCTGGGCCAGGAGCTGGACTTCGATCATCCTTGTGAGCCCCTTCCAACTCAGCATAATCTATGATTCTATGACTGGTCAATTATAACTGTGAATTATATTAACTTCCTTTCTGCCATGGACATATATATTACCAAGAGAGACCTTTACCTACCAGAAGTCACCCAGTGCTGGTGACTCAGTTGGGCTGAGCAAATATAGATTTGACTTCAGCAAATCCAGTGTTGATGAAACGGCTCCTTGTTGTCCTCACTGTCTTGTGGTGCCCAGAACAGACTACAGGAATGTCAGCAAACCCTGGGATGCTGTTACAGGTAACTGACTGAATGTGCACATTATGCCAAGTTAACAGGACCTGAAGGCCTAGTACCATGTCCATGATGGCCAGCCAGGTCCAGAAAGAGATGCAAGAATTAGGATAAGCTGCATCATTTGGAATGCAGCTTGGTGGCAGCGTGCTAAAAAAGTTCTTGTCCACAGTCAGAAAAAAAGCCTGACCTGGCCACAAAGACAAAGAGAACTTGTGAATATGTGGGCATCCAACACACCCAACACTGCCTGCGTTAATGCTCACAGAGCGGGTCAAACATCCTATTCAACCATCCATTAGTCCCTATGTTAAAATGGCATAGGACCCCTTTTTTCTTCATTTGGTGAGCTATCACCTCAAGTTGACAGTTTGTAGAGCCATGGGCCCAGCAGCTGGAGAATTTGTTTGACTAAAACTGTTAGTACTCCTCTGGGACACTACAAGGTATGCAGTGACATGGGGCATATCATGATGGGATAAAACGTGAACACCATGATAGTGCCTACTCCTCCTGTGACAACCTCAGTGATGAACTTTGGCTGCTACCCATCGACAGAAGCTGATAGCACCCTAGGTCTTAAAGGCTGCATGCTGACAGTCTTGGATATGTGCAAATTCACGGCACAGCACATTAGAAGATCTTCACATGTATACACCCATACCTGCTGCTGCTGGCTTTCCCAGAGGCAGAGAACAGCATGGACCCATGGAGTGCTGGTCCCTGTCTCCCAGAACTGATAGTCTACAGCCAGGAGGCAAGAATTAGTCAGTGACTTGCAGTTGGGAAAAAAAAAATCGGAGTAGCTTCCCAAAAAACAATGGGGGCAGAATTCTCTCTGTTCAGATAGACTGGGTCCCAGAGTTGAGAATAGACAGGATTCTGGAAAAGGCCTTGGTCCCAAACTATGTCGCCACCAGAAGAAAAGCCAGTAGGATCCCTGACAAAAAACATGCAGTAGGATATAAGATGATGGGGGCTATACAAGGCCTGGGTCCTGGCATTTAGGCAATGTAAAGTTAGCAACTCAGTTCAAGCTATTCTCTGTTCCTCAGGTGATTCCTAATGCCTTCCTCAACCTTTATCCCTCAAAAATGCAAACTGAGTATTTTTCCTCTCTGAACATACTAGGGGACCATAACTGCTGCAGAGGAAGTTTGACTTCAGCTGCCATTATTCCAAAAATATAAATCTTCAAGGAAAGAGTGAGGAGGACTGTGCAAGTGACTGCAAGAATCCCCATCTGAAATGGCCATAATTGGTAGAGGGTACTAGACCCAAGTGGACCATTCTGGTCACCAGATGCTGGAGGCAGACTACTATTGAGTAGATCTCCGTGACACAGGACAGCACCACTTCAAAACCCAGTGATCTGAAAGGACAGCTTACCTGAAAGGCTCTGGTGCACTTGAACACAGTGCTGATATGGAGCAGACTTAGATATCTCCTGACTGGTAATGCAATAAGCAGGGAAACTGGTTATGATCATCCGCTTCTACAGTAATCCAGGAAACAAGTCCTTAGGCACACTAGCTGTAAATAAATGGGCTCACAAAAAAATACACTGAGTTGTACAGTTTCTTTACTTAATGGAAACAGCATGATGAGACCACTGATACTAACTAACTTCCTGGGACACAGATGAGCAATACCAGGCTGGTGACAGCCCCATCGCCCCAAACTGTCAACAGGATCTGCATTATTCTTCCGTGCAGCTACCAGTAACTCCACTGAATAGAACTGAAATAACTAATCACACAATCTCAGGTCATAATAGTAGGCCTCAAGCTGCATGATAGCAGCACCTTGCATATGTACAGATGATAAATGTCCCCTGGAGTTACTGCTCAAAAAAACAGTTTCAGAGTTTTCATCAGAAAGGACTGTCTCCTTAAAAATCTGCTCTTTCTTTTGAAGTCTGACAGTTCAGAACTGCTTGGTGCCTCTGTGTGCTGCAATGAAAGATGCATAGTTTCCTTCCAGGGGGTGAATAGGAACAACTGGTTTTGCTATTAACTGCATATCTGACTGTTATGGCATCTATGATGTTTTTCTTTTGAAGCTTCTCTTGATGATCGCAAAGGTTGGGAACTGCAGAGGTGCTGTATTGACCTGAAGTCTGTGGGCATCTTACAGCACAGTGAAAAAGTAACAGCAGCCCCTCCTCACCATTGGGCAGTCATGGGATCACAGGATAATTCAGGCTGGGAGGGACTTCAGGAGACTCTAGTTCATCCTCCTGTTCAAAACAGGGTCAGTTGTGAGATCAGAACAGGTTGCTCAGGGCTTTAATCAGATGAGTCTTGAAAATATCCAAGGATGGAGACTGCACAGCCTCTCTGGGCAATCTGTCCCTCTGCTTTCCTGTCCTTGGTTAATTCCTGCAGAAGCATGGAAGTATGCTCCACAGGGTCTTTGAGCCCAAAGTTCTGACCATATTGGCTGGACAGACAGCACCGTTGTTTACTAGCATGCCTTCATAAGTTCATGAGGAGGCCTGCTCCAGAATCCCCACACCCTCATGTACCATCTATCTCTACAAAACCCTGGTCAGTAGCAAGACAGGGTGCCATCCTCCTCATCACCTGCTCTGCTCACACCCGTGTACAGCATCAAGATGCTTACCAAATCCCTATCCCCACCGTGGTTATTGCATCCACCCTCCTCCCCTAGCTCCCCCTTCTCCTCCCAGTGAGCATTCACCAGTGTCCCCTCCTCGGATATTGCATCTGAATGGTGACAACAGGGTTGCCAAGCAACATGAATCCTCCAAGCAACCAACCACGGCAGATCGCAGCAACCCGTTGCATATCCACTCCAAAGCTGATGGGCCCGCCACCATTTTGTCTCTCAGCAGCTCTTCCATCCAGCCCTACCTCGGATCTTCTCAGGTCCATCCTCTTCTCTTTCCTCATCAGCCAAGAGCACTGTCCCAGGCATTCCTGCCATTGCCAAGCAGCCACCATAACCACAATTAATCAGCACATACTCCCAGCACACACAAGCACAGAGGCCAAGGAAGTCCAATTTGGAATGCCCTTCATACAGGCACCAAACATACCACTCTCTTGCACAGATCACCAGTCTGCTGTTTTACTCCTTGTCTCTTCCCCCTCACCTTGGTGGTCACATGCTGTGGGTAGTTAGGACACAGCACCCACACAGAGCCATCCCATCTCCAGATGCCGTGCTGACCGACTGGTCTGCACAAATGCAGAATACCAGTGAAGGCAACTTGGCACAGCAGCCATGTCTTGCATATGCAGTCATATGCAACACAGGCCTTACACTTGCAGTCTCACACCTACCTCCACCTGTCCCCCATTCACTCCCTGGGCTCTGCACATCCTGACAGTTGCCACAGGCTGCCCTCTTGCATCATCTGAGTCCCAAGGAAGAGGCTTAGCACTGCTCTTGGCCTAGCCCCATCTCTCTACTCTTCCCTTAATCCAGGTCTTTTCCAACCTAAATTATAATTCTATGCAGCATACCAAAGATCAGCTCCCTCTCATCAGACAAAGACAATTGATTCAAGTGCCCACTACCTGCTCTAAGTCCTCCTTCCCCTCAACAGCACTGTTGCAACACACAGAATATTTCCTCCAGCCTCACCCCAATCTTTCAAATGAAGAAAAATGTTTTTATCTGCCTTTGGAAACATACCTTGTCCTTGCAGACCTTCAGCAGATGCAATGACATGATCATCCTGGGGAGGACAGTGGTTCAACCAGCCACCAGAGCCACAGAGTAGGCAGACCTCAGCTGACCACTTTTGGAACAACCTCCTCAGGGCCTGTAAACCACAATGGCAGGAGACAAACACACAGCAGCAAGATACACAAGTGACTATTTGCTGCTCTTTAGCTATCTGTCTCTTCTGCTTTTCTCCAGGTGCCAGTCACAGCACCTCCTGGGACCAGCACTATTGGCTCCCAAACACCAAATCCCTTGTCTCACCATCACATAACTTCCTGTACAAGGGAGCTGGAGACAGAAGGTCATGTCTGTGCTTCACTTTCCTGGAGTTTTTAAGCAAATACTGTGACCAAGCGAGAGGCCGTAAACTCTTGGAAGGCACTCATGGCACTCAGGAGAAATTGAAGGCTTGGCCCTGCTGCCTGCAACCAGCTGAGTTCAGAGCGGGTGGAGTTTTCAGGGTGAGTCAGCTGCTGTCTACATTCAGCCCAGTCGAAAAAGAGGCTCCCTGGGCTGCCTTAGGCAATCTCAGAAAACACCCCGGGAGAAGGCTGAGCTCAGGGACTCACACGCTGGCACCATCTGCCTGGGATGTGTGGCTGTATGCGGGCAGCCCCAATATCTAAAGGGCACACTGTTTTTACCAGGTATATCACCATTAGAGACTGGGATCACCCCCATGGTTTGCTCCAAGTTGACCATCTAAGGACAGAAGACTTAAAGGCTGCTTCTTTCCAATGCACGTTGCCTTGTGTCCTGACTGAGGGACTGGGGGAACAGCATTGGTCCCCAAATTGATTGCTAGGTTTGACAGGGCATGTCTACACTATTCCATGTATAGTACACTGACATTAGAAAATCCTAATTGTGGCATGATGCTAAGGTGGCATTGCCCTGGCATTAATCAGCCCACGTGCACTAGCTTGCTGATAGGAATTCTGGATGTGGTCTGTCCAGATTTAGCTTACATATATCCACCTCCATCTCCATTAGCTGTACAGGCATGTTCTTGTACAGACGTATTTTAACCAAAGCTAACTGAAAGGGTTCAGATTAAGTAAATCAATTCTTCCACATAAAGAGGCTGCATAGACTTAATTAAATTGCTAACTGGGCCAACCTGAACTAAACTAGTGCAAATTTGGGTATAGACAGGGCTTTATTTTTCATACTAAAATCATTGACTAATCCAAGTTTTGATTGGCATTAACTGCATGGTAACAAAAGTGAATACTCAGTCCAGTTGTCTAGTGTCTCTGTCTCCATCTGGCCTCAAATATAACACTTGGAAGAGCTGGACACACTCCTGAATCTGCCCTCAGAATTAGTATTTAATGTGTTCTTACCCGAACCCCAAAGGACCCAGTAAAATTGCTGCTTTTTCCATAAAAATAACTTTATGGAAGCATCTATACAACCATTCCTCACGGAGGAATTTGAGCAAGTCTCACTCTTAGAGAAGCTATAATTTCTGAAGAAGCAGCAGTTAACCAAATAATTCTGTTCCAGCATCTCATCTATGGACCCTGTATAGGGATGATGGTATTATCCTATTTTTCTTTCTGAGCTAGTTAATAGGAAATCCCCTTTCAAAGGCAATTTCCATTTTAAATCACCCACATTAAGAGAGACATGTTTAATACCAATAAATCCGCTTTCTTAAAAGAGACATAGAAGCCAGGCTCATCGGCTGACTAAATCCTCTCCCCCCACCCCCATTGCTGCCTTGCAATCTGTAGATCTCGCGGAAGGGTGATCTAAGACAGCTGTAGTTAGCTAGCTACACTTCTGAGCACTAAGCTGCTCCTCACTTTGTATTCAGTCTGTGCCAAACCAAGGTCACAGGGACATGAGGAGGTAAATGACTCTTCTTGCTGTGGGAGTTTCAGCCAGAGATGCTCAGAGGCTGGGTTTCCACCCACCTGCAATGGGAGCCTCTTCCTACATCAGTCTCCCACTACAAAATTACTTTTTCTCTGCAAAGCTTCTTGTAGCACAGCTAGGAGAACCAGCCACCAGCTCCCAGAGGGATCATTATGCCCAAAACACATGCCCTAAGGGTCCCTCCTTATCTATGGGGACCCTACTCTATCTTCACCAGTGTTTCTCCTATGCAGAGGGATTTCTAGCCTAATTGCTCTTGCAGACAGTTGTACCACACCTTTGGCAGAGAAGCAGGTGGCAGTCTTTTCAGGTCTCTTTTGTGCCTAAAGCCCCAGCCAGCAGTGTGGGCAATGCTAAGGCAATATTCCATCAGAATCCAGAGAGTGGTGACCTCAAAGGACCCCCTGTGCAGTGGCACAGGTATCTCACTTGTCTGACAGGAAGAGACACAGCCGAATAAAGTTTCTCTTGCTTCCCACTGCTGTGACAAGTATAAGGAGCAAAAATTACAAAGATAAGGCTTAGGGGGAAAAAAATCAAAACCAAGGTACAGCAGAAAACCTTGGTCTGTCTGCCCTTAGTGCTGCCAAGCACAGACCCAAAGCCACCCATGTGATTGTCTCCTGCCTCATCATGCAGCTCCCATAGCCAGACCTTCTGCTGGCAGGTACAGTGCTGCGTCCCTGCAATGGTCTCTCATGGGAGACAACAGCCAGCTCCCTTCATGGAGATCGTGACACAGCAGTAGGAATCCTGAAAATTTCTCTGAATTCTTCTATCTTAAGTACATATAATTCATCGTGTGTTTTCCCAGTTGAAAGTCTGAACTGTAGGTAGTGTAGTCATGCACGAGCATGCCAGAAACAGTATCACCATCAGCAAGTACCTACCTGCGTGCCTGTATGAGGTAGGGCCCATCAGTGGTGGGACTGAGCCCAGTGACCAAGGAGGGCCCTTCAGCAATGTCCCAACCCTGCAGCAGGACCCTCACAACCAGATCCTTCCCTTCCAGGATCACTGTTTCAACAAAACCTGTTGACAGAGAAACATTACAAAAAGAGGTTTATTTCTTTAAGGAGCATAAAGGTAAGAACAGAGGACTCACTTTTTGTTTTATTGTTTAAAGAACCTTAGCCTGATTTTGCTCCGTGAGTCTGTGGCTGACTGGGCACTGCTAGGCAGCAAGGACCCTTCTTCCACTGTGGGATCTGCCCTGCCTTTACTGGAGCAGGAAGCCATCCTACTCCTCCTCCCTCGCAGCACTCTTTCCAGTCTAGATAGCATGGATAATTATATCTGTTTCTATGCTCTGCTTAACCAAAATGGTATTTCTTAAACAATTCCATAAACACAGACAAGAGCACTTTGCTTTCAATCTTGTACTTATTTTCCACCTGATAATAAGATCAATTTCTTGACCTGAGAGTGAATAAACCTTACAAAAATAACTTAATTCTGTAGTCAATGGAGAGAAAGAGGAAGGGCAAAAACATGATCTGGGGAAGCTTCATGACTAACTGCTCTGCAACTTGTCATGATAGGTCATAGCAGTTAGGTTACATTACAACACAAGACCAATGATATGTATGTAGATCAGGGTAGACCATACAAAGATTAATATAAATTTTATGCAACAACTTGTTTAAATATTGCTTCTAGGGAAAAATAAGTTAAGGAAACAGTGGGAGGAAGAGCACACAGTCCTCATTTTCTGTTATTCCAAGACAATTTTAACCTGTTCTGTGGACAAGACATCTTGCTTGACCAAAATATTTTTGCTTTAAAAAGATGAATTAGTACCCTAAGTAACTTCTGCCATGCCTCAGGGTGGAGTTAGGTGCATGCTAGAAGGTTCCTATCTGTCTGTATCTGCACTGAACTGTTAAGCAGATGCTCACTGAGGAGAAAATAGACTGCAATAAACTGGCACTGACACAGATCTGAATTGCTGGAACTGCTATAGAGATAAAATTCATTTAAGAAATGTGGTTCCCATTTCCATTTTCTTTTAATAAAAAGCTATTGAAACATTAAAAATATCTACTATTTCAAACAGCGTACTACACACATAAGTAAGAGAAGAAATGGACTTCATTTTATTGATGTAAAATGTAATACATCACAATACTGCACCTCATGGAAGAGCCAAATTACAGTCCTTTTTCAAAGCAAGGAACAGATCCTGTTCTCATCCACACAGCTGACCAACAGTTAAGGTCTGGTCCATTCTAGAAGCCATAGTCAATGTACGAGGACACACCATGGATGCCAAAAGGAGAACTGCACACAAAAACAAAGAGAGAATACAGTGCAACACACCCAAGTGGAGATCTCTAGCTGTGCTGATAGTGAACTTCCCTTCCTCCCTCAATCAATCTCCTCTTTGGTCTTACTCTCAGTGCTTTATTCCAGTCACTAGGCAATGTGAGCCAATACACTCTAGTCACTTCAGCACTGCTCTTCCCAGAATAGGGAAAAACCCTAAACCAGTCGATTCTTTGATCTTCATGCAAATCTCTCTGAGTTCTGCCCAGGCTGCTTCAACAGCATGTAATGAGCTCCTGTCCTGTGCAATGAATAGTCATGACAAAACCTCAAAATTACACATATAAATTATTTTCTCCTCTCATGATACTGAGAAGAGTAATTATTCTGCCAAATTAACCTGCCTCCAAATCAAGCCTTTGGTCCTGCACTCTAGGAAGATTTAAGAGTATGAATCTGAAGTACCCTTAGTACTCAGATGAGATCAGAAGGAGTGGAAAGCTATAATGGAGAGCTATATGCCCCTGCATGCTCTCCAATAGCCTGCATAAACCAGGCTGACAGCTCCAGAGCTGTTGGTTAGTTGTCACACCAGCCTTCTAGAGATATGTGAGACCTGAACAGATACAGCACCCTAAATGCTGCCATTATGTACCAAAAAGAAAAATTGCCATGCTAACAGGTGATTAGGTCTTCTTTAACAATGTGAACAAAGATCACCATGGACACTATAAATTGCTGCATATTTTCAACTCTCCAGAAAAATCTGAAGAGAGTTTTAAATACCATTTTTTACTGGCTATGATCTCCCCACACTCCACATTATATATTTCTCCCGGGAAACACTCAGCATCACAGTGCCCAAGTCCCATCTCTTCCTGGTCCCTTGTACTCACTGCCTTGCACCACCCTGTTGTAAGAGAAACATGGTCCAAGGTGGAATATCATCCCTGTTGCTGCAGAAGGTTTCCAGGTCACTAGCAGAAAAGGACAGTAATCCAGAAGTAGCAAGAACATCAAGACTGCCAGAAAATTATTAGGAGGCTCCTAGCTATACTGAGTTTTTGGTCTCTAGGAAGCAGCTAAGCAGCCATTTCCTTATAGCTACACTTTGAACTTTCTTGCAGTGGCTTAAGGAAAGCCAAAAAAGTACCAGTGCTCTTTCCAATAATGCTTTGCAAAGTATCTGTGATGGAGAAGAGGAAAGTGCCACATTTTGGGGAGGTTCCTGATCCAAGATGCAAGCAACTCATAAGATCTCTCCTTTAGGTTCCCAGGGGGCAGAAGGGGCAGGCTGCTCCACAAGGGAAAGCAAGAAAAGATAGGGACTGCAGGACCACACCATCACCCACACAGTCACAGCACCCGAGCAAAGCCAGTACAGCAGTCACCTTACAACCACAAATCAAGTCCAAGGTCAGTCCAGGAAACACAACAAGATTCATCAAAGCTGAATCTTGCTGCTCACTGCACAGCTCAGGCTCAGAGCAAGGCTGAGGCTAGAGAGCACTCCCAGGCCAAGGAGCAGCGTGGGTGCACGGGTGGGGGTTCCAGGTGAGGTGATCAGGGAAATTGCAGCCCGTCAGGGCAGTGGGGGCTTGGCTGCAGCTTGCAATGCTCAATTTCCCATGTATGGGCCATGAGTCAGCCTCAATGGCTGCTGCTCCAAGTTTTTCACCTAGCAACAAGACAGACGGATGGATGGGGGGTGTTAGGAGAGACTTGAAGCAAAATGAGATGAGAAAGACAGAAATGAAATTGTCAGGGAGATTAAGGGAAGAATGCGGTGCCTGAAGCTACTTGAGTTTCTAAAGGACAAAGTTCACAGGTAGCAGAGTCCCTTCTGCACTCCAGCCTTCCTGGGAAAGCATAAACACCTCTCATGGGGTGAGGGACACATCCAGCTCTCTCTTGAGCCACGCTGCAGATCCGTAGACTCCTGTGCTTTGATCTGTATGTCAAGAGCTCTGCACCAGATCATCTGTGACCAAAGGCTTTGTCATTTGCAGTGCATGAGCTTACCTGAATCTGCCTCTCACCAGGCAGCACAAAGTGCTCTGGCAGAGTAGCCACGAGGCTTCTCGTCATGCCCACTGAGGAATGACAAGTGAGCACCACCATAGCTGATTTTCAGCTGGTTGAACTGAAGCCACTGGGAGGGTCAGAATGCTTGACACCAAGAGCTGCCCAGGGTATAGACCCTGTCAGGGGCCAGAGCCCTGTACCCTGCCCCAGGATATACCATGCTGCAGTCATTGCTGCTTGTGATAGGCTTAGGATCAGGGGAAATCTCCAGGCTGCTCCACCACCTCTTTCCAGAGGAAAAGGTGCTCTCAGAGACTTGAGGGTCAGCACTAGGGAAGGCTGTGCCTCCTCAAGCTCTAAAAAAAGGACTTTGTTCCCGCTCAGCAATTTTTTCCCATCTGGGCTAAATCCACTCTTAGAAAGAGATAGCTCTATCTCCAGGGAAACAGGCTCTCTGCGCTCACAGGGATTCAGCCAGCTCCCCCTCTCCTTTTGCTATGGGGTCACTCAGCAGTGAGGCTGAGGCACACAGGCACCATGGGGTATCAAGTTCAAAGGGCCACCCCAGACCAGGAGCTCTATGAGCACAGGATGCTCCAAGGCAACATGTGCTGATCTCTGTGCTAGAGCCACACAGGACTTTGTGAGCTTGCCCAGCTCTGGAGAGCTCACACAGAAGTGATTACAGAGATCAACCGTGCTCAGAAGTCTCTCATTACTGAGACTAACTCGTGAAGTCTGCTTTGAATCTTCTTATTTCCCCAAAATAGCTTCATGTTCTCAGCACCAGTTTTCTTTGCAAAATCACTCAGTGCCCTCCCTCCCACCACAGGGAGCCAGATGTCCTGCTCACAGAAGTCCTCCCCAGCTGTACTACAGCATCCCTGTCCCCCCTCATAATCTCCCTCCATCTTCTCCCCATCTGGATACTGCAAGTCCATGGGATGCTTTGGGCAAGCTGGGGAGCCAAAACAGCTCAGAGGCGCACAGGGTGACATGACAACAGCAGAGCTCGTTGCAGAGCCCCATAGGACCCTTTTCCAGGTAATTCAGGCCAGTTATTACCTCCTCCCCATGCCTGCCCAATCTCTGGGCAAGCAATTCATGTCACGGTGGAGAAAGGTTTTACCTAGCAGTTTTTGATTTTCCTCTCTCTAGGATAAACCCTCAAATCTGAGACCTAAGGAAATTCCCCCAGCAGCTACATTTTGGGGATCTGAGAGAACTGTTATGCACTAGCATCTGAGCTGGAAAGGAAATAAGTCCACAAGGATCTTCTGAGCTAGAGTCCCCCCAACCATACATGGCCATGAAACCTCTCTTATGTGCACTGTTCCAGGTAACCCAGCCCTTCTCTGCTTTGGGGACCAATTTCCAAATCTATGACCACTGCTTCTGGGTATCTCTTCCGTGATCAGAAGCAGACACAGCGAGTGCACCCCACACAGTGTTGCAGGAGAGTTATACCCAGGCTTCCATACAGCCCTGCCATCAGGTCTGCCCTGCTGGGACCCCAGTCAAAGAGAAGCACACATGGGCAGTGGACACGCTGCCTTCCTACACCCCAGACTTTCGGGCACAGCACGGTGCAGGAGCGCAGCCCTGACACAATGCCCACACAGAGTTCGTTGCAGGATCTGTGCCTTATCTTGCCTCAGCATCTGAAAGCAGACTTTGGCTAAGTCCTACATGATGCTATTTAAAGTAAGCCAATTTGTATTCATTCTGCTCGCTACATTCACCAGTTGTTCTGAATTGTGTTTGAAGCTGAAGGGAAGAGGAAATGTACAACAAGAAAAAATTATACACTGGTAAATTTTGTGCTAATCCCTTCTCCTCCCATTATCGCTTCCCCTTTTTTTGGGTTTCTTTTTGTTTTCTGTGTTTTATGTATTATTAGCTTTAGCATAATTTTGACTGAGAAAATACGTAGCTGATAGGATGGACTAATTACACTACCTAGAAGAATTAATTACACCATCTGTGACTGACAGTGGCATCTGACTTGTTGCTTCCTGGTAGATGGAGCTACAACACCAGCTGCCCCAAATATTTCCATGTAAAAGGCAAAAGAGGAACTACTGTAGGAAGCATCGTTTAAAAACCATTACTTCTCTTTTTGAGAAATTTAATGTCATTGGGTGACCTAGCCTGGCTGACCGAGTCGGGGATGATGCTCATCTGCCTTCTCTTGTGATCTTCCTACAGATATTTCTACACATATCCTGGCCCTCTGTCAGCAGCAATTAGGGGACTCATTTAATCCTAGGAGATAAAATGGGTCAGGGCCCACTTTCAAGGCAAGTGGTACAGTGTGGCTCATGTCCCTAGAGCTACCCTCCTCTTCTACCCCTTCACATGTCCTGGAACCACCTCCCTGGACAAAGCCATCTGTGTGTCTGCAAGCTGGCACAGCCTAAATATGTTTTGGGGGCTGCGCTAACAGTGTGGTGGTCAAGATCATCACAGGACATCCTGTGCCCTGTCCAGTCTCCTGGCAAAGACTCCCAAGATCAGCATTTGCTGTAGTTCCCCAACTATGGGAGGAATGGGAGGGCAGGCTGTTCCCTCAGCACTCTGCATGGACAAGAAGCCACCACACCTCAGGGGAAGCAGGGAGTTGGAGGCAATGAGGTTTTGCCATGCTGGAAAGACTGCATCTCTTACACATTCCCCCACAGAGTTCCGTCCGCCTGCTGCTGGCCTACCGTCAGCAATGGACTCTGGCTGCAACCCTGAAAGGACGATGGCAACTTCAGTGTCTGCAACCAGCTGAGAATCTGTCCTGGTTTCTATCCTGGCTTACAATGGCCTGCTGAAGATTGTCGTGGCTGAATGTGGGTGATGGAAGACCTGTTCAGATGCACAGCCTTGAATGTGTGTTTTCAGCTAAGGGAGAGGAGTGGTGCCCACATGGGTCAGGAAATTTTAAGTAGTCATGCTTTAAGGTCCCTGCCCTTTTTGCCTCCAGCTCTGCTGCAGTTTTTTTCCTCCCACTCCTATTTTAAGCCCACTCAATTTACACAGGATAAACTGTAGTTATGATGTTAGAGCAAACCTCTTGCCTGCAAAAACACATCCTTAACTAAAATTCAGGACCCCCAGCATACAACAGTACGTATATCCCCTTGCTATTGTTTGTCAGGCACACATTAGATGGACAAAAAACCTCACTCCCCAGCCCTTGATCCCTAGTTTTAATTAGGGATCTGGTTTCTCTCGGTGTTGAACAATTTAGCGCAGTGACCCTTAGCCTGAGAAACCTGAATCCTTCTCTAGGTAGCCAAGGACAAGCTTGAGACACCCACTTAGACCTTATGTTTGCCTGACTCAGTTTCTGCCCTGGGTCTTGAACAGCATCCAAACCATACTTGGGTTAAGCCTCTAGGAAACACACTAGCAGGACAGAGACAGATCCTGAGGTGTTCCCAGGTGCTCACAGGGGAGGTGAGTTTTGTTTTGGAACTGATACTGGGAAAGGTCTGTGACAGCAACAAAGGACTGTCAGTGCACAAAGGTGCTCTGGCCTTAACCTGTAGGCAGGATGTTGAGAACAGCTCACAACTCCCTAAAGGGCTTTTTTAACATCATGAAGTTCCTTGGTGGGTGCTGAAGTACCAAGGTACTTGTCCTTCACTGACAGAGCAAGGAGTCATGTCTGGCTTATAAAAACCTATTTGCATAGATGTATTTCACATGGGACAAACTTCCTGAAATCCTTCTCTTCTGGAAAGGAGAGGAGCTATGAAGAGCAACAAAATTTGGTGGTTTTTCTTTCCTCCTCCCCAGGTAATCCTTGTGCCTATTACCCGCATTGAATGGAATTCTCCACCTCCAACTTGGGAGTGCTTTTCTTTGCAGCCTATGGTTGCTCCCAGCTCCAAAGACGTGCCACTGCTTTCTCTTGGAATGACTATTTTCTGCATCTTGCCAAGTTCTGTATATGTGGGTGAAGGGTGGAAGAAGAGCAGGCTGGAGTAGAGCTGGAAAGCAGAAAGGAGACATGGCAGTGAAGAAAGAGAGAGGAACAATAAGCCAGAGAGGGTCTAAGGAAAGGGTGTCTATATGAAGTAAAAGGATGTCTAATGAAAGGGAATAGTCACTGGGGAACAATAGGAAAAATCTGGGGAATAACAAACGCAGTGCAATGAGTGAGCAAAATGAGAGAGGAAAAGAGGAGCAGATGCACGGAGAAATGTCAGGGAGACGCCAGTCTGCTGTTTGCAATTCTGGAAATAGTGATGGGGTGAAGGATTTGGACCTGCTACAGGATATTCATGCACACGTTTTTCAAGAAGCTGCTCCTGCATTTTCAGCTGGGTATTTCTGTGACCTTGACATGTCACTTTATTTCTTTATACCTAGCTTATTTACCTGTCATTTAGAGGTAGTGATGATATTTCCATCACAAGAGCATGGGTACACTTAAACGAAAACCTTAAAGATCATGGGTGAAACTGCAAAGTATTGTCACATTTAGTCAGATTTCACACATGTACAGACATGCTCAAATGACCTCATATATCGATAACTACACGTATGTAGATTCGAATATATCACAAAGATATGTATGCTTTATTTATTTAGGCCAAGCTGACATCTCATGGTTGCCTAGTTACCAGAGAACAATAATGAGAATCTGTTTCGTATATATTGCATGAGGAAGGGAAGGGAGAGGGCAGCCGGGTATCATGTCAGACACAACCACTTGTCAGGTAGGTTAGCCCTTTTGGTGGAAAACATGGAGAAAAGCAAAAGAGATCAGAGCCAAAAGGAGTTCAGACAGGGAAGCAATGAGCTGGGGCATGTGGTGCGTGTAGTTCTCAGTATTCCCATGGCACATTCAGAGCATGAATCAAAGCTCGGGTCACTGGGAGTCATGAAATGTTCATTACTTTCATGATATATGCCAGCTCTGAAGTTAAACAGACACTAGGAACATCGTAAGTGGTTACAAAATCTTCCTTTCCTTATACCAGACCTCTACTCTCTTGATCCACACTCATACCAACACTGGCACCCTTTCTTCAAAACAAATGCCTTTGCTAACTGTAAGGAAGAAGGAAGTTTTGCTGGTCAGAACAAAAAAGCACCACAGTAATCAAAAGCAGGAAAAAAGTGTTTGCATTGTTCCCTTCCAAATGCGTGCATCTTCTCTAAGATTTACCTCCACTCAACCATTTCAAAATTTGCTTGGCCTGATTTTGTAAACTCATGGAGGAGCCTTAAGGTCCAGAAACTCATCTTACTGTTTCATTTCATGCTAACAGTAGTCTGTGTAAATTTTGTTGATGGAAAAAATCTTTCTCAGATTGACATTTTGAGTTGCCAGATCTCATACAAGCCCAGAAAGCTTAATGAGGGAGCTTGAACTCATACCAGGACACCATGAGAGTGGTTTATGGTTCAACATTCCCTTCAGAATAGAGATACTGGAGCTCAGCCTTTCCTGAAGGCACTTCTAATAGCAGACAAAGAGGTTAAGAAAAAATTAAAGACATAGTGTATTTGCCACTATTCATATATTA
The DNA here is from genome assembly GCA_013400975.1 of Atrichornis clamosus. Classification (NCBI taxonomy): domain Eukaryota; kingdom Metazoa; phylum Chordata; class Aves; order Passeriformes; family Menuridae; genus Atrichornis; species Atrichornis clamosus. The sequence continues at coordinate 24,345 of WBMZ01014883.1, forward strand.
AAAATAGAATTGCTAAGCTTAGAGACAGAAAACCAGATTTTTGCCATAGTCAAGCTGCCAGAAGTTCACTCTCTGCATCATCCAGCTTAAAAGATGCTAGAACACAGTCCTAATCCAAATTTCGGGCAAGACCCTTGTCCTGGGTATTTCTCAGACACATACTGGCTATGTTACTTACCTTAAATACACAGCTTCCTCACAGAGTTCCACTGAGAATTAAGGCTTCTTTCCATTCTCCTCAATCTCCAAGAACTCCCTATGACTCATAACATTAATATTTAATCAAGCTATGTTAACATTTCTTGCAAATGATTATTGACTGTCCTAACTTTAGAGATGCTGTTGTTGTCCCTTGATCATATCTAGGAACAACTCCTGACAAGATAGTTAAAAAACCTCTTGCTGGTGAAGTTAAACACCAATGTTTAACTTGGTTCCAAACCCGCCATTTTAATGTTCTTAAAGAAATATTGCTAAGACTGTCAGAGTAAATGTCTGGTACTGGACCCAAAGGACTACGCAGTCCAGTGCTCTCAATACAGCAAGAACCAGCAAAGGCATAGGAAAAGACAGCGCAAATATACAGTGATCCTTCTCCCACTGTGTTCTCCCAGCAGCCAGATATCTGTGGCTGAGAGCTTCCTGAGCCAAAGATCACATCTGCCTCAATATGTTTAGTAGATCTTAATGGCTTTCTTTTTTTTTCCATAAATGTGTCAAGATGCTTTTAGAACTATTTATAATTTTGCCCTTCACACCATCCAGTGAATTCCAGAATTTATGCATGCACCAGATGAAAAAAGTGCCTCTTTTTAGTTTTGACTGATACATTTACTGGGGATTCCTACTTTTCATATTAAGAGAAAACAGTAATTTTCTACCCATCTCTGTGATCCTCCTAGACCCCTGTCATGTCCTACTCAGACATCTTTTCCAGGCTGAAAGTCCTAACACCCTACCAAATAAAAGGGAAGGTTTGAATCTTACTGCGTTAGGAACCAAGACAATGAAAAGCACGCAGAAATGTAGAAAATCATGTGGATGTAGTATGAAGTAGATATACTTTATATAAACATATTAATGAGATTAGCACCTGCAGTCCATTACAGGCTCTTGATGAAGACTGGACAGAATAGCAATCAATCAACCTTGGGGAGAACAGTGTGCTTGGGACAAACTATGCCTGCCCCACTATTGAAGGATGTTGTTACATCAGAGCAGTAAAAGCAAACATTTTTTTGTAATTCAAACCAGTTTCAGCTCAGATAAACTGATCCCAGAATCAGCTGTGCTGCCACAGAGATCAGATATCTGCAGTATTTCTACCCAGCCTATTACAAAGCCTGTTACACATAAGGCTGGAACACACTCAGCAAAAGTGACTCCAGTTGCCTGATATCTGATCTAAATTACAGCTCCAGCAAATTTTAGATCAAACTTAACTGAGAAAGTTTTTAAACTACCTTGAATTTTGGAGGCATATTCTCCAGACCTGGAGTTCAGGGATTTTTCTGTACTCATGTACCCAGATAAGTACAAAATATTGCTTTTTAATCCCCTCTGCAGGACAAAAGTTGCCTCACCAACCAACCTTCTGGGCTGTGCCATAAATCATGCTGAGAGCCAAGTGTACAATATATAGGAGCTAAAGAAACTACAAAAGAAAGGCAAAGACCTGAAAACGTCCACTGGCGAATTTTAACTCAACTTTATTCTCTAGCCTCTACCCTCAAAGGTTGTGGCAACTAAAGCCAAATGCTTGTGAGATATTGAAGTGACCCTTGACTGTTACTGTCTACCTACTTAGCAAGTCTTATTTACTTCATGTTCATCACGCAATCTGAAATCATCCAATAATAACTATTCTAAATAAGTCAACCACGTTTTCATATTTAATGTACATACTGTAGCTAAATAAAACCACTTTTGAGGGGTAAATAATTGCAGAGGAAGAGAAAAATTCAAGAGCGTAGGCTATGAAGATGCACTTTCAGCTGAAATTTTTTAAAAAGCAATTAGTTGAGGCAGAAAAGCAGGAAAACTGTTCTTATATGGCTAAATCAACACTAGAAGAGGGTTTCACACTAACTGTGGTAGATAAGTAGAAGAAAGCAAGGTGGTACATAAAGGGAGGGGTGGGAAGCAGGTTATGGTCTAAGAGATATAAGAGAGAAGAGCAAGGAACCTGAGCCATAAAGTTGCCCCATGCTGAGTCTAGGGGAAAGTCCTTTAAATTCCTCTGTTGGACAGCTTTTGCATTTGTAGTGGGGGAGTAGAACTTATGAATGGGGCATTGTAAGGATTAATAGTGTGAAAAGGCTGAGGAACATAAGTTCACTACAACTAGTCACAAAGAGTGAAAAAACCCCAGGAGCTGGACTCCAGAAAAGTCACTACAAGGTCTTCATATTTTTCCCTCTGGAAATGCTGCTGTGTTTGAACAGTGTTTGGAGCACTCAATTCCCAGCTTCCCAGCATGTAACATTCACAGAGTCACCAGCATTCCCAAAAGCAGATGGAGACTTTGGATCACCTCTGGAGTGACTCTGGCCACTCAGAGATGCAGAAAATCCAGCTCTTCTCCACAAGTGTCAGCAATTCCCTCTACTCCACGCGCCTCCTCATGTGCAAGATCGGCAGTGAATTATTAACTTCTCAGCCCCACCTCTCCTGCTGTTGTCCCAGCTCATAGAAGTTACTTCCTACTTCTCCCCCTTATTCCTTGGCCCACCTCTGCTGAGATTCCTCTTTGCTCTCTGACCCCTACTACAATCTGCCACCTAGGTTGCGGTGAAACAAGGCGGAATAGGGTGGGGTGAAACTACACAACCACAGCAGCATTCAAGACTTCCTGATTCTTTCTTGCCTGGGGGAGAGAAGGGTTTGGAATCTCACTTTTTCCCTTTTCCACATATACAATGCTAAAAGTGAGTAGAGTAAAGTGAAGTCAATCCATTTTACCTGAAGGTGACAAGGGAGGAGCACTACACAGAACATCTGTTCCCTCCACTGTCTGCTAACAGGAGGCCTGCTGTCCTTTCACCCAAATGAAAAACAGTTTTCCAGTCTTTTTCAGAATCTACCAAAAAACAGTAGCCACCTCCTCAATGACACAAGGGTCATAGTTGAGAGCTATGAACTGTCAGAGATGCAAGGCAGCACAGACCCAGACCACTAAGAAATAGTGTGAGGTGATAAGGGGACCTTTTCCAACCAGACCAGCCAGGTGGGCAGGCTAGGCAAGGCCAGGAAAGGATCTGAAATAATGAAACAATGCAAAAATCACCTCCGAATCACACAGGAATTGCTCCATTGGAAAGGAAAGCAAACCTGGAGAAAGATGTTGCAACGGACAAAGAGGATCTGAAGCAATAAAATAAGGGCTTTTCTGGAAGTACAGTTGAGACAATCAGTACGTGCAGGTCACACATGTTAACCTTCATACTGACACCACTTTGGGGTTTTTTCCCACAGAAAGAGCCCAGCCTGGATTCAGCCAGCAGTGGATAAGCAGCACGAGGAGACAAAGCAGGAGCTGTGTTGGTGGCTCTGCAGACAGCACTCTGTCACCAGAGACAGCTCTGGATGAGCACGTCCCTGAAAGACTGTTGCTGAGGATGCTGTCTGCCAGATGGCCCCATATTCTTCCCAAGGCTTTGGAGTTTGTAATGATTTAATCCTTTTTTAGGGCTATGATATCCTGCCTCATGCAAAATGCGGCTTCACCTGCTTTAAGCAGTGGTGAGGCAGTGTCTCCAAGAGCTCTCAGCTTGGGAGACTGCTGTTTCTATCCAGCATTCACAGGAATGCTCACACCAAAGGCAGCTACCACATAGCATTATTTCCAGTGGGGATGAAGCCTGTCTCCCCAGGTAGTAAATAAATATGCCCTGTGGAGAGTAGGCTGGGCCCAGAAAATGTTCAGTTCAGGGAAAGAGACCAGGAAGCAGTGGTTTGTAAAGCCAGAGTGAACTAGGACCACATCTGATCTTAGGTGAGGGGGACACCACCAGAACAATATAATGTGTAACGGACCAGAAGTAATAAAAAGGAAGAAGAAAGAGGAGAAGATCACATGGAAATAGGAGGATGTTGATGGGCAGAAGAAAACAGCAGATGAGATGGAGAATGCAAGCTGGATAAACACTTGCACTATTCTATCCCTGCTCCTCACTGAGCAAAAGCACTTTGAACATAAGTCATTATTATTATTATTATTATGAACATAAAGAAATAATCCCACTTTTGCTCTATCATCTGTCCGTTTGGTTGAGAAATGTCAGATGCTCAGGGAGGGGAGGAGGAAAGGTTGACATCAGACAACATCCATTTGTAAAATTGTATCTGCCAGTTTCCCAGCAGCTGCGATCCGCAGTTAATATCAGGAGTGAATGTGAAAGGTTAGACAGAGGGGAGCTGGGGGTGGAGGAATGATGATTTTTAGTTCTTCCAAGCAATTCTTGGCACAAGAGCCAGCACTTGATAACGAACTGACTCAGTCACTAACTCACATAGGCTCCCTCTCTAGTAATGGACTCCAGTCTCATTAGCAAATACAATTGACAGTAAAAATAAACACACTGGCACCCTCCCCCTCTAGTGCTGCTGACACAGCCCTGATTGACAGATCTCAAAAGTACTTCAATGAAAGGAGAGGACGGCTGGTGTTATCAGTCAGCTTGAACACGGAATGGAGCTAATAATAATATCTTACTTTTACACCATTTCCTTCTGTCACGATCCAAAGCACCATAGAAAACAGAAAGGTCTAGCAAGCTCTGAATGGTTTGCAGTAAGTAATTTTGAGAAGGGGTTCTCATTTTAAACTTCTCTGTTCAATTGCTCAAAGGAGCCATATTTTAAATTTATTAATTTTCTGCTAGCACTGACAGTGAACAAAACCCAGAGTTAACAGCCTAGAAAAGAGAACAACAGAAAGCAGCCAGGCTTTGTTTTGCTTGCAAAGTAAACAAGTCTCAAACAGTTCCTTTGGTTCTGAAGCACGACTGCACATACCTGTGCCTCATCCTAGTGATGAAGTATTCTGGCGAGCCTCAGGAAAAATTTTCAAATATGTTATGCCTGAGTTATCTGAGAATGAAAGGGGGAGAGATGGAAGAAAACGTATTTACAGCCTTTAAAAAAATAATTAATCAGATCTTTTCACACTGAAGGGCAACTACTTGAGATTACACTTCGGTGAGGAATTGTCACTACACCAGATCATAATGAAGAAAAAATATTCATCATTTCAGGAGCATGTCTAGGCATTAGAAATGTACACATACAGTAACACCAGAACATTATGCACAGAACATGCCTAGCAGCCTGCAGTGGCAGATCCAGTTTTATACAGAAGCAACTACTTCCCATCAAAGATTATACATTGCAGAAATTCGAGTAAAGGGCCATTATGCACATACTCCACAGTCTGTGTCTGAAGGCACTATTCAGAACAAGAGCCGTATGTAAGTCTCCCAGCACGCAGTGTTCAGCAAGCATTATCCCACTTCAGGTTACTCACTGCACATATCCTCCTGCCTGAACTGTCAGCTGCAATCTCACCGAAAAGGGCAAGAGAGTTGAACCCGTTCCCCTCGTGTTTAATGTCATGGTGTCTGGAGTGCAGTTTCACTCCTTGGTGAGAGGGTTTCTGACAAGGCCCTACCTTTTCCACAGCAGCAGAATTTTCTGTGGAATACAGTTTATTTCCTCTTAAACTGCAGGACTGCATTCTTCAGATAATGGCATTCTACTCTAAGGTTGTAAAGAAACCTTAAAATACCAAACTGATGTAATCTGATGCCATGCTCCCCTCCTGAATCCACAATCAGCACGGAAGCACCCTTTTCCATTCTCCTCCAGCAAGGTTTTATGCCTGAGCCAGCTCTGTGGCTCTTCAGTACATGTGAAAAAGGCGTAAAATCTTCCCTTTTCCTTACTGGCATCTAATGCTAATTAAAACAAAAATATTAGTTCTATTAGGTTCCCTGTAATGGCCAAAACAGCTGAACAAACCAGGGGTTCCTTAAACTCGGTACAGACAGTGGCTGATTTACCAAACCCCAAGTTACTGTTACTTCTCTCATTGCTTTCCCCATCAGCTGGTTCAGCAGTGAACTGCAACCAGTACAAAAACTCATTTCAAATTAAAAGAGAGATGCTGTGCAAAACAAATTCAATGTAATCTCAATATAATTAATGAACATAATATTTACCAAAACATTACAATTTTATATGTAAATACTTTTTTTTTTTTAAGAATTCTTCTACAGATTGCACATGCTAAGCAAAGCAGGGAGTTTTCCAGCAGCATTAAGACCTAGTCAATGGGCCATGAGTTTTGTCTCTAGCAGCTGGATGGCAAGGCCATCTCAGACCTGGTTCCTGCAAAGAATCCTGCCTGGTCAGTTCTTGGCCAGTCACTTCTTATCTCTTCTGCTTACCCAGTACACTCCATCTACTGCCATATGTTTCACAGCAATGCTTCTAGACAGTAGTCTGTGGACATCAGCTTGTGAACTTGAAGGAAAGAGCATCAAACTCAGCTCAGCTGAACTGGCAGTAGTGAATAGCATTAGGGACTGGAAGTTGCCAAAATCTCAGTCCATTATAGGCTGGAGATAGGATTTTCTGCATGGACAAAGGTCCTAGAGGAAGCAGAGAAAAAGTGAAAGGGCTTCTTTAGGAAGAAGGAAGAAGAGGAAGGAGACATGAGCCAATCCTCACCTATAAGTTCAAATCAAGAACACATCTATTCTTCCTGAATGCTTTGATGCAGAGATGGAAAGCCATCATTTTTCCTTTCCAGTCTAACCATGGCACCATGTTTTGCACAAAAACCCATCTGTTGTTGATGTTCAGTGTGTTCGACAGTTCTCTATTCCCCTCCACCCCAAGCTGTTGATGTGGGGTTCAGTTCTCTCATCCCAAATCTCACTTACTTGCAGCAGCCAACAAGCTGCAGCTCTGAATGACTCCTAAAGGGAACAGAAGATATGCGGCTTCTGATCTTGCTGGTGGAAGAATTTGCTTTGTAACCTTTTTCTTCTACCATACAGGAATTCCTCTGTATACGAAGATCCGTTTATTTTGGTACCCACTTGCCCCAGATTCTTGCTCCTCCTACTTCCTGTGTAGCATTCAGCATATCCTGCCTCCTAGGCCAGACCCTTCTGATAACATCAGGTGAATAGAATAGGAGAAGTTCTATCATAGAAAATTTCATTTGTTTTAAATCTGTATTTATCATGCCAGTGTGCAACAAAGAAGATTTAATTAGCCAGCGAAGCTCGCCTTTGGTATGTTTTCATGAATACAGTAAGTGTTTTGATGCATGACTTCAGGCTACTACAACAAACAAAGAAAACACACCATGAAATTAAGAAACATAATAATATACAAGAGAAGACACTTGGCTGCTGTTACACATTTCACTGAGAAATAGGCCACCACTAAACCTGGATCAAGCTGCCTAAATCTGGAGATATATTTTAATTCAGATCAAATTTTTGCACTGCAGTCTCAGTGAAATGTTGGAAAGCAGTTAATCGCACGTGAGCTGCTGCACAGGACCCTGGGCAGAAATGAGGAGAGAGAAGAAAGGATGGGTGGCTAAATAAATGACCCTGATGTGACACATTCACAAAACCCCAAGGTTGTTTTGCATTATTTTGACAGCAAGGGCTGCAAAAAGACTGCTATGCCAATCAGGACAACACCAGAACACAGTATTATACCCTGTGTACACCTGAACACAGTATGTCCGTATTTCTGCCATGCTCCATGTAATGGATCTGTACAGATCTGAAGCAGACCCACCCAGCTGCACAAGTGCTCACACAGCTCTTTAGAGCATAGGTAGGTCCTGCTGGTGTCAGTGACGTGGTACAGGTGGGTAATAGTAAGAATCAGCATCAAGAGTCAAAGCTGGACTTTCCACTGACCTCTTCTAAGCAGCTGCAGAATGGCATCCTTGGGACTGCCAGGCCACTCTCAGTGAAGGAGGTCTTCAGGTCTTCCCAGGCATACCTTTGATCCAATTCTAACTCTGTCACACACATCTTGCCTGACCTTCTCTGATAAGGAGAAGTTAAATAATACATTTGACATTGCAGGTATGTCATAAGGATTCATTATTTAACATTTACACTTCCCTGCATGTACTGCTGTGTGATGCCATTTATTATCTTTCAGTCCTTCATTCATGTTAAGAGGAGAAATCAAACATAAACTCCAATTTCACACTACCCAGAGGAAAACTATCCAGCCCAAATTTCTAGAAACTGCTTTCAGTTTTATCTACCATGATTTCTAGATGATAGACTTTTTCTCCCAGGTTTCAGAAATGCCGGTAACCTGCAACCTGAAGGAGCAGCACTACATCAGCAAGCTTTACCAGGCATGGTTCTGCTTGCAAATTCCCTTCAGCTTTACTGTGCTTGCAGCACCCATTAATGCATGTCTGTTTTTCCCATTACCACTTCCACATAGCACAGAGTGAGAAAGAAAATAGCACCTGCCAGCAGACACCTGGGGTTTGCATCCAGGTGTGAGCAGCTGGGGCTCTTTCACAAGAATCAGGTTATGAGGAAGCAACATTTGCAGCATACGGATGAGGAGCAGTGTGGGAAGGTCTTACCAAAACCGGCTCTGTCACTTCAGGGCTGAAGAGAAGATTTCATTCTCCAAGAGCTGCCAATCTAGTACTTTTTTGCTAGTGATAATATTTCCTAAGTTTAAAAATAAACTTAGTGAAGTATGTGCTACCTAACAATGTATATTTCTTCAGTCTTAGGGAAAAAGAAAAAAAAGAAAAAAACCTACTGAATATCAAGCACTGCAAACCAGAATCAGGTATAACCAAATTATAGCTTAATATGTTTCAGGTATTCCATTTAGAGCTTCAGATCTTCCAGGGAAATAGGTTTTCCCCACTGAGAAATGTATATGCAGTGAAATTAAAGCAACTTTAGCCCCCTGTGAACCAAAAGTAGGTTGGACATCTATTTTAAATAATCACCCAAATGTTAATTTTTCATGATGGAAGGAAGACCTGGAAAGAGAGGAATACTCTCTTCTTCTAACCCATATGTTCACCTCCAAACTACTGTCTTGGCTTCTCAAGCCTAGGGTGTAATATAGCACATGGTTATATGCATAAAACACTACTGCTGCTATTTACCATATTTAGAGACAGGGCACAAGTGGCCTGGAGAGCCCTCTTTGAATATTTGGGGCACCATCCAAGTGTTATCTAGCATGAGAGGAAAAAAAGATGCCAGGGTGAGGGGGAAAAACCCAGCTATGTACAAGCCTTGAAGCTCAAACACTTCTTCCATCTGAAGTTCATCCTCCCTCTCCCCTTCCTCACTTGGGAGGCAGATCCTGAGGGAGCGCTGGAACCCAAGTGGCCACAGGGGCAGGGAGCTGGGTCCTGGCTAGTGTGGGATTTCTCCTGCCACCCCACACTGGCCCTCCATGAACAAGAGGGAAAAATAAATCCACAGGCAAAGGAGGAAGGCGAGTGCTGCTAAGTGGCTCATTGGTTTCTATGGCAACAGGCTCCGCTCTACTCCAGCTGCTTACCCCACAGTCCCTCTGTCACCCTATTTTTAGCTGAGAAATCAGAGAAAGAGGAAAAGTGGTGGAGGTTTGGAGAGGAGAGACTTGGGAGACCTTCTTGGGATTTGCAGAGAAGTTTATACAGATGCAGCCTTGTCTTGCTTTTAATCACAAGTTAAATCCTCACCGTGGAGGCTTCCTATGGGATTCCTCAGACTTGATGCACAGTCAGATCCCATATTTGCCATGAAGCAGCATGCAAGAAAGGCCCAGACATCCACTCCTACGCATGAGAAGAAGCTTGGCCATTAATTTGGCCTTGGCATTGACACCAGACAGAGCAAGAAGGATCTTCTACTTGGGGAAAAATCTCTCCCCTCTCACAACCCAAAACAATGAAGTGATGGAAGTCAAGACACCACTATTTTAATAACTCTTTGGTCTGAAAAGTTTGGGGTTTTTTTAATATTGTATCTGTCCATGACCTCTCTGTCCTGCATGGTACAAGAAAATCCTCACAATGAATGCAACATGTTTTGCTCAAGTATCTCATTAAAGGAAGACCCAGAACCAAGTTTGCCTGGGTTGTACCAAGGCTAAACTTTAGTTCATGGATTTTTGGTGTTGGAGACTTTGGTTGTTGAGCTGCAATATATCTGCTGTCAACTCTAGAACAAAGATATTGTGGCCTCAGTTTCCGTACTGAGCTGCAGTTTCAGTATGCGTAGGACTGTGTGTTAATAAAAGCATGGATCGCTTGGCCCCTTCTGATTGACTACAAGTCACAGAATAAGCTAAGTTGGAAGGGGCCCACAAGGATCATCAAGTCCAGCTCCTGACCCTGCACAGCACTATCCCCAAGAGTCACACCGTGTGCCTGAGAGTGTTGTCCAAACGCTTCTTGAACTCTGTCAGGCTTGGTGCTGTGACCACTTCCCTGGGGAGCCTGTCCCTGTGCCCAACCACCCTTTGGGTGAAGAGCCTTTTTCTAATATCCAACCTAAACCTCACCTGACACAACTTCAGGCCATTCCCTTGGGTCCTGTCACTGGTCACTACCTGCCTTTCTGAAATGGATGTGCCCAAACACTGTGAGATACAGCTACTTTGACAGATATTTCTAGTTTCATTCACCTCCTTCTCCCTAGAAATTCCAGAAGTTTTATAATGAAATGTTGCAACTACCCTCCATATAATAATGCTTAAATTCCAAAACAAGGCAGATTGATGCCATAAACATCTATATTCACTTTTTTTGTTTCAACTACCATGACATTTGGTGCTTACATCCAAGCTGTTCCTGCTAACAGGGTTATGGAAGTCTACCTTTGCACCACACATTTTCACTTGCTGCCACAAGAAGGGATATTGATCTGTGTATCTCTGCTCACACAGCAAGGCTTCCCATTTTGGAGCTGTGATATTGTTGGACTAAGAGGACAAGGAAAAGATCAATGATTTCTAACAATGATCACTTTTAAGAGGAAGAGCATTGGTAAAATGACTTACTAGTCCAAGTATCACATTTATAGTCTTTGCAATAAGTTCTATATCCTGACAGGCATTAACTATCTTGCTTTTGATAAAAGCAGTGTCTTGGGAATCATCCACTTTAAAAAGGTTACTGGCTATGGCATGTGATGGCATATACTTTATATAAATGGAGTAGGTTGCAGCCTTACCAAATTGTATAAGAAGTGCCAGGGCCCTGGGAAGGCTGGGGGCTCCCCAGAGACATCCCCACAGCCCAGCTGAGGAGCAGGGCATCTGGGAGCACCAGGAGCAACCCCATCCCATGGCATCAGGTACCTCTTTGGAGCAGCAAGGCTCTGCCAAGCAGGGCAGAGCTCTGGGGAGCTGGAGAGTAGCCCTGCTGCAGCATCACCGGGGCAGAGGATGATGGCTCTGAGGGCGTGGGGGCCTGGGACCTGAGCAGGGTAGAAGAAGCCCCAGGAAATGCTGGGCAAGGACAGTCAGGGCTCATGGTGTTCTCAGAACCCTTAGAAGAAGTTGTACAAGGCAGCTCAAGCAACATTTTAATTCCTAGGAATTTGGAAACTGGCTTACTCCATAAAGCTACTGGGATTTTTTACTTCAGTTTGTGGCCTCCAGAACATACAGTGGCAACACACTTCATGGCTTAATTACCACCGGTGTGAAGTAGCTGGGTACTGTATTTGTCAATTTTTCTCTGAACTGCCCTTTGTTAGTTTCTGGAAAGACACAAAGAAAAGGTGTTCCCAACAAGACCACTTCTGATACATGTTACTTCAAACATTTTGATCAAGTCCCTTCTGACTGAATTTAATTTCTTGAAGTCACTACCAAGCTCATCCTCCCAGGGAATCTTGTAAAATGTGTTATCAAAATCTGCCCTGGCAGGAAACAACTCACTCACCCTATAACCCTTCTGCATCCTGCATCTCTGCGCAGGGACTGTCAGGATGAAAACCCATACAAGAAAGCAGAGAGGACTCAGAACTACAAATCTTCCTCTGATAGCCCTGGAAAATGAGAGACCCCTGAGAACAAACCAAGGAGTAAGAGAGGTACAGAACACTCAAGCACACAATCAGGACTCTTCTGCCAGGAAATTTGCTGAAGGAGGCCTCTGGCCAGCCCAAAAGAGATACAGGGGAGAAGAGATTCTTTGTAGTGAGGGGCACTGAAGGCAGAAGCAGAGGTGACCTGAAGGAAAGCAGCAAGGCATGCTTGCAAGGCCTTCAGTGCCTCCTTAGAAGAGAGACAAACTACATGCCAGTAAGCACACATGCACAGACAGGATGGATGGCAGCCTGTGCTGGGTGGTGATGGACAGCCTCACGTACTGAGCAATAAATGAAAAGGTGAGTGACACCTTTTAAAAAGGGTAGTCAAGGACAGAAGAGAAAATAATCAAATGTGCATCCACACTTGCCTCTGCAGGTTCAGTAGAGAGGTGGAAGCTCTGTGACTGCCAGACAAGTGGCTTTACTGAGGAACAGTGTCCCATTTGCAAAATTGGAGGCTATGATCCTGACCTTCCTTGTAGAGCATTTTCATAACTACAATGGAAATAACCAGCTCTAGGTGGTGATTCTGACCATCATTTATTCTGCTTTCTGACAAGAGGAGTGTACAAGCACTTTGAGATGAAATGTGTCTGCATAATTTATGGAAAGTACTCATGTGCAGTCTTGACATTTGTTTTCCATATATACTAGCAACAGGAAACTCAAGCCTTTGAATGTTTATAAGAAATGAGCACACATGCAAACAATGCTGACAGAAGATGATTTTCTTTAAAACCTGACTGTTTTCACTTCTCTTGCATTTCTCATTTGTCCTTATTCAGCACATTTTAACCTGCAAATGTTATCTTCAAAGGTCATAGGAAACTCAAATTGCCAAATAAAGCTGAGGCACTGCAAAGATGGTACTTGGTAACACACGCAGACTGAAACTGATAGAGATACATGTAGAGAAATCTTACAGAGGTCTGACCATAGCGTGAAGTCTGACAAAAGAATCCTCCACTCATCAGTGGGGACCCTCAGCCCTATCTCCACCATAAACTAGAAGACCACGTTGAAAAGGAAAAGCCATATTAATTCTCAAATATGAATTGGTCCCATGGAACAGTCTCTCATATCTGTACTTCCACATAGCCCATGATAGCAAGGTTACACAAAACTCTTCAGTCTGGCTGACAGCCTAAAACTCGTTGCTGACTTCTTGACTGAACTACCAGGGCTGTCAACAAACACATGTAGAACAGCTACGAGTCATTGAAGTCTAGTTGTTCTGCAGAGCCCTTGCAAAAATTCCTCCTGAGAGTGGTCCTCAGGGTGACTGAGCTGGTGTGTACCAGTGACCACTCCAACACCTGCTGTCTCACTCATGATGTCAAATCCCTCAACCTCAGAGGGAAGCAAGATACATCTAAAATACAGACAGAGAAGATGACTCTCTCCTGGAGAGAGAAATAAGATTTTTGGAGTGTCCCATCCAGCAGTTCTTGTTCAGGGGAGTACTAAAGGGAAGAAAAGTGAAAATCAGACAAACACCTTTTGTTTCTTCTTTGTAAGGACTGCTAATCTATTTTGCATTAAAGAGATGTTCCTTTCCTAAGGGTAACTCCACAGCCATCAGATCTCTTTTAGCAATGTCATGACTGGATGTTTATCATCTGCTATGTTAGACCTTGTTGGAGCTCAGACCCCTTAATATCAAGCAAGAGTGACTTGTAGCTCCTAGGCCAGGGGTTGAGCCACTTGTGCACTTTGCATTCTGGGCACAGAAACATAGAGGAATTGAATCTTGAGGATCTTTGTTTCCTCATCAGTTCTTTTAATGAAGCAGAATAATTCCATTACTCTATACAGAAGGAACAGGCAGTCTGTCTTGTCCTTCTGAGGTTTGTTTGCTGGTTCATAATTCGGTATAGTTTACAACCAACCACTCTTCAGAAAGGAGATACACCACTGAGAATTACTTGCTTAAGAAGATCACTCTCTCCATTATCCAGTGCAAAAGGCCTGTAAGGTAATTTTCATTCTACCTGGTGTCCTAAATCTGTGTCAGTCTGATGTTTGTAGTAAAGGAGTTCATTTAGCTTATTTGCATCCTTAAAACTCCAGCTACACTTTGGTATCCAGTGACCATGGTTGCCTTGACTGCAAAGACATGGCAGGGGCATTTCAGGATCTTCTGCCAGCAAAAGAAGCAGCAATAAAATGAAACAGGGAGGAAGATGCTGTGCTACACAAGACATCTAGGAAAGACATTATGCAAGTTACCAGAAACATCCTACAAGAGAAGCAGACTTCTAGGTATTGTTTCAGATACTGGCAGTGTCTGAAATATCACAGGATGATGATGTTGTGACTACTTTTGTGCTTCAGCATCTTCACCAGGAAACAGCTCACAGGGTGCTTACCCTGAAAAGCAGTAAACAGCTGGCTGGAAGTTAGGATTTCACAGAAGCAATGGTCTCCAGGAGTGATCCAAACACCAAGCACAAGCATGCACTGGAAACATTCAAAACACATCTTATGAGCAACTGTGGCTCACCCCTTAAAATAGGCTTTCAGCTGGATCAATGAAGATTCAGTTCAGAGAAGTGATAGAATAACATACATACATCCTGACAAGTTTGACACTAGATTTCTTTAAGGATATTGATGCACCCTGACTTGTCTCTCCTACCCCATCCTGCACAGGTACATCCTTTGGTCCTCAAGGTCTATGTTGATGGATCCTCAAGGATTTTTCTCTCTGGTGTACCACTTCAATACACCTTTGCAGTATATTACATGGCATCATTCAGCAAGAGACAAAGGTCAAACATCCAGCTGGGGAGTGGACTAGCAACATCATACTGCGTGATTCCTAAAAACGGCTGTAATAATGGGGATAATGTAAGGCACTGACATAACAGCAATCTGACGATTTAGTGTTGCTATGCAACTTGAGTTGGGAACAGACTTTTGCAATTGCTTCTTAGTTGTCCACTGAATTCTCAGTGACAGTGTCTGGCAACCTTCCCCACTCATCACTTTACCTAAAGCAGCAAGAATTCATGTGCAGGTTTTTGTGCCCAGGTGCCCTCTTCAAGCCACTAGTCTAAGCAAACTGAGATACAGACACCTATAATGCTTTTTCTAATCTGAATGAGATTCCTGTTGTGCTACACACACACATAAACAGCTACAAACATTCACACACTCTTCCCTCTGATTCATTACACATCTTCCCCCTTTTCCTCCTTTCTTACCCTAAGGTCATCGTGTTGTCAAAGAAGAGCACTGTCTTTGGAAGCTTTTCCCTGGCCATGTCACAGCCATTGTAATACCAGTTCACACTGTTTTCTAACTTTGTACATGTGATTCCTTCAGACCTTGCCATCTTTCTCCCAGCTGTTTTCTGAGACTCATACAAAGTGGGAGTAGATACGGTACTTGCTCCATCTTGTTTTATTCATTGCTCTGATAGTGCCTTGACCTGTCTTGAAACTTTGACCAATTTTAAACCCCTCAAGCAATGATGCCTGTAGCCCCTTCCTTGGGACTCTGACAGACTGACAAAACTCAGTGGCTAAGGAAGCTGACCTACTCGTCTCCCTGGCTGAAACCTGACGGCTGCTAACCTCAAAAACTCACCCTTGCATGCTGGTATCACCTGAGCATCAAGGTGATGGCTATTCTGCATCATAAGTAACTCATTCCCTATGATCCTTTGTTATCACTTCCCAGACAACCTTTGCAGACCTCCCTCAATTTGTTGCTTTTCTCTGAATTCCTGTGCTTTCTACAATCTGTTTTGTGGTGTTGCTTGTGTGATGTTTAATAGCCGCAGCTCAGAGTTGGCTGCATTTCAGTGGTAGGAGGGGGAACACAGGGAACTGTGAACTGAAACTCCGTATAATGTTGCTAGAGATGAGAACAAGTAAGGGAGTGTTTGCTATGCATGCTATCTCCAGAAAAACATCTTTGCAAATGTGTATCTGTGCAGACATTGTGGAGATAGGGATTACATTATGCAGAGGGGAAGAGGAGCTGACTGACAGTAGACATTTGCAGTCCATATTGATGTTTCACAATTGTGCATCTGTCTGCAGAACAGCCATGAAGCTCTCGAAGTCGTTGCACTAAAAAAAAAAAAATAAGGAAAGATAAATCAATAACTTCACTCACCCTTTTACCACAGCTCAGAGGGTGGAGGAGGAGTGTGTCATAACAGCTAACACTAGTGAGAAAATTTTAATCGAAACAGTCTTCAACCAGAAAATACCACTTAGATAAAATCAACATTTTTCAAAAAATTATAAGTACAAATGAAAAATCAATATGGAAAAGGAGGCTGTAACAAAAATTTCAGTATTGAAAGGTTTGTCTTAAGGAAAAAAATGCCAGATTTTTTTCAAATTAAAATATTAATTTTGAAAGCAACCTTTTATGTTCTTAA
Source organism: Atrichornis clamosus (assembly GCA_013400975.1). Classification (NCBI taxonomy): domain Eukaryota; kingdom Metazoa; phylum Chordata; class Aves; order Passeriformes; family Menuridae; genus Atrichornis; species Atrichornis clamosus. The sequence continues at coordinate 40,854 of WBMZ01014883.1, forward strand.
CATATTTTTCTGCTTGTATGGCTTTTACATTCTTCAGTTAGTAATGAGAGACACTGATGTGTTCAATATCCTGCCATTAGCCAGGAATCAGGTTTCTAGGATATTAAAAACAATTGGTCCCTAACTAGTACCCAGAACATTTCTATTTCAGAGCGCAAGAATTTAAATTGTTTCATTCAGCATAGACTAATAAAGCTGCTATTGCTTTTGATAGAAAACTCATTACTTCATAGAAAAATCACATTTTGAAAATAAAATATCACCTGTACTAAATTATATAACAATATTTAATGATTATATTCATGGTATGTTATGTTACTGGTAGGATTGCATAACATGGCCTCATACGAGACTCGATTTGGCATAACCTAACTCTGCAGTTCAGCTGATATGTCAAACAGTACCAAAACTTAACTAATTTTCAAAATAAAATATCAGTTATTTTTCTAAAAGTACCTAATTGAAATATTCATAACTTTTAGTTCCTAGGAATACACTGAAAACATTATTTGTATCACTGAAAGTAACAAGAAGCGTTGAAATCATAAACTTTGACATTTCTCTTAAATGAACATTTCAAGTTTCATCTGGCTCTCACTTAACCTGCAATTCATTCTTTGTACTAACTCTAAATCTCCCTATTTGGAATAGTTTTCAGATTGGAGGCCTTGTCAAAAGCAATCATCACAAATACAGCATGCACTTTATTGTAGCTGATTCTACCAGCATGTGTTGCAAGATAAATCATCTAATTAGTACGCACTTTCATCTGAATATTAATTCTTTTTTATGCATTCACGGGGATCTCAAAATTATCCCCATCAGAATATAGAAATGAAGATAAAATAAATCAAGATGAATTAAATCAATCTTGCCACCTAACCACACCCAAGAATGCAGAGGGCTTCAATGCTCCCACCACAGCCCTGCTCACAAGATCCTGTTGCAAGGAGGACCCAGGATGGGACTGACACTTCTCCTCCATTCCTCCACTCACCCCACTGTGCACCAGAAGAGCTTGGACTTCCCTTTCTAGCATGTGAAAGCAAGAAGAAAATAAAAAGATCTCCTTTCTGAAAGCACAAGTCCTCTTCTTCCTGCCGTCAGCAGCTGCGGTGGAACCGCAACCCAAGGCTTCCACCTAGTGTCTGCCGGCCAGCTCAGCACAACACCCCGATGCAAGGCTGGGGGGCCACTGGGTGCCCTGGACTTCACATCCAGAGCAAACTTGGGCTGTTCTGTTCAACAACTTCTGTTGTAGGAGGATGCAACAGAAAAGAGGAGAAGAGAAGCTTGTTGGATTGGGTAGGACTACTCTCACATGCCCAAGGATACTTTCTTAACCTTCCTCTGGTGCCGACTTCACTTCATGGTAAGCCCACAAGAAAACTGAATGACTTTCTAACTCTTCAATCCTACTAATTAAGAGATACTTAAAAATTAGGCATGGCCTTTGGATTGGATATGGGATATACAGGTGCTTTCTTTCCTCTTGTGTTTGACTCCTTCCTCCACCTTCATTTCACACACTTGGTGGGATTTTAATCAGAATAAAGAATGAAGGACCCTATCAACAATTGCTTCTGCCTATCCCTTTCTCCATCCCATGAAAAGACAGTGTGTTTGCTGTTGGATTTTTATTTCCTAAGGGCATCTAAAGCAGTACAATCTTGGTAGCTGCCAAAGCAGCATCCTTTTGTTCGTTGTCACCCTCATACAGTCATACACTGACCTGATACGAAAGTGTCTTCCACCTTCTCTGGTAAGTCCAGGTTTTAAAAATATGTGCAGTTTTTTCCAAGACCTTTCACAAAAGGCCATTCCTCAGTTTTAAAATGCTTCTCTTGATCTCTCTGCTTCAGTTTCCTTGAAGCAAGACTCCTTTGGTTCATGGAGGCTAGAGGCTGTGTTCTCCCTGCAACACCTGCTATTAGTCATTTGGGCAAGTGGGTGTGTATATGTAGATCCATGCATACACCCATTCACAAGAAAACTCTGTCAAGAGGAGCTCAGAGTTTACAACAGGGCCCCAGAGCTTTTTAGAATACGTAGTCACACTTGGAAACTGGAGTCACTGAAAGCCATAAAAACTCACCAAGCTGTGAAACCTGACCCAGCTGCCCCAGCATTCCAGTATCCTTACAAAAGCCCATATTCCCTCAGCTTCCCAGCTGCCTACTCTTTTGATAATGTGCATGAAATTCAGGATATGTTCCATGGGTTTAAAGATCATTCTAGCTGAATCAGTCTGTGTGTAATGTAAAGGCAAACAGGAAAGCAGAAGCCACTGATGGAAGAAATGGTTGGAGCCGATGCACCATCGCCCCTTGGGGATGATGAAGGATCGTGCAATATAGACACGGCATCCTGACAGCAGAAGACCACCAGACTCCAATGTAGGAGCTCCACCACAGTACTGGTAGGAGCTATATGGTGAAGACAGAGAGTACATTTCATTGACGTCACTAGCCAGCATTACTTAGAACAGGGCTAAGCACAATTGCAAAAAGAACTGCCTCCAAGCTATTCTATTTATATTCCTACCAGAGCTACCATTGGTACAGTCATCCTGCTGCTGAAATCCTGACCCTGTCATTGCCAGTGTAGCCACAGACCAGAAGAGATCATTTTGGATACCTTTTCAGGATTTGGCATGTCTTAATATCAGCAAAAGCAGCACTGGCAGGGGGTGGAGTGTGCTATTTGCACAGGACCTGCGTCAGGATTGGCATTCAGTGAATAGCAAGACATATTGAAGGCATTTTATCCCAATATAGAGAATAACGCATCTTCCTCTGCGTTGCTGGTGGTAACTTTGGCAGTCCAAGGAACAATGGTAATTGCTTGTTACTGTGGAAACAAGACCTCCAGAAATAACACTAATGAGCCAGCAGGGTCGTGGGAGAAACACAAGCATTGCTGTCTCCTGCAAACATACATGATTTGGCTGCACAGAGGAGATGGGGCTCTGGGGAGAGGAGCAATTTATTTGAATGCAACAAGCACCCAGCACAACCTCCATTCATCCCCCACGCCAGTCTGAGCCTGCAAACCATTTAAGTTACTTGAAAAAAATGTTCAGATAATTTTGGAAATCATTGCTTTTCACCTTCCTCCCTGTCTTAAGTTTTGGGTAAGTTGATTGGGAGATCCTTCCTCCTTTGCAGGGAGCCATTTTATGCAATACACCTGATAGGAAGGTGCCTCCAAAAATCTCTCAGTGAAAAACATGTTCTTATGAATTTCCCTACCCAGTTCTGCAGATGCAAGGGATATGGGTAATCTGGGACATGAGTCTATAAGCATGAATGGCAAGGTCCTTCTTCTAATAACAGTCTGTTTGTGATCCACCACCCCACTCTATACAAGATGAAAGGAGGGATGTGTACAGCAGAAGAGGGGAAAGAGTGTAGGAGACACTGATAGTTTACTGCAGCCTCTGCACATGTCTTTTTCCCCTTTCACACTGTGTTGCTCTTGACAAAGAGAGGAGAAGACGGTGTAGAGGAAGCGAGATAGTGGATGGTAACCTGTGAACACAGCTATTTTTTGTGTTCCATATTCTTCTGCCTTGTAAAATCCCCAAAATGATGCATTCTGCCCCCAGTCCCTACTGGGACAGCAGTGTGGTGGGTGGCTGCATATTTATAGTCAGCTCAGCCTCATGTGCTAGATGCCAGGAAGTGGACCTAGTGCTCAAACTGCCCCGAAGGATTCTTCCCTCTGCCTGCCAGTGGCTCCAAGGCTGTTAAACTTGATATTCCTAGTTAAGGGTAATAGTGCTTCAGATTAGCAGGTGGCTACAAAGGAGGAAAGATAGGCACAGAAGCCAGAGCTGGCCCTGGCCAGATAACACTCTGAAACACACCCTGCCTTAACATGAAGGAATGTTTTTGATTGTTTCCACCCTACAGGGGATAGAAAAGATGTAAATATCAGTCACAGGGAAAGAAAGGAGTGAGTGTACTCAGATGACATAGCCTTGTGTGGCAGGCCAGGAACTTCTCAAAAAGCAAACAGACAGGTAGGGTCGCCACTTTGCTTGCTATTGCACTCCCTTGAATCATTTTCATTCACTGTTTACTTATTAGCTACACCAAGAAGTCTCAGATAAAATCGAGGCACTACTGCACAGATTAAGAACATCCCTGACACCAGCACTTGTCACACTGTATGCCCACACAACAAGCAAAAGGAGAAGAAGAAGGAGAGTGTTGTCTACAGACTAGGACCTCAGGCAGAAAGACGTGCAATGATTGAGCCATGGCTATGTTAGGAGTTAGTGGCAGAGTCAGTAGTTCACTATTAGAAACTTCAGTCTGCACAGCCTTTGTCCAGAGCTTTAATAATAAACTCCTCCATTTTCCTACAGCCTAAAACCCAGAAACAGAACATGGGCAAACAGTGCAAAGGAGTTTGACATATAAATGGGAAATAAAAATCAGAAGTTAAATGATCAAGATGGTGACATCTCCTTCAACTATTATTTTATTGACACAATACTGTGGGCAAGGGTTCTCTAAGGCTTAATGATTTTAATTTCAGAAATCTTCATCACATTTGTGTGAACAGTTCTTTCCTCTTCAAAAAAAAAAAACAAACAAACAAACAAATTTAAAAAAGAAAACACACACAAAAAAAAAAAAGCTACACCAAAAAACCTGAAAATAACTGTTTAAGGCCTGAAGTTGCTCTCAGACATCTACATCAAACAGAACAAAATAGAGCTGTGTGTATATTGAGGCTAGTAAATTAACAATATGCTCCCTTATGCTGAGCTGCTGGGGCCCCAGTTCAGGATTTCTGCTTGTCCCCAGCAACAGTGGGTGACACTGCAGATATCAGAGCAGAGCGTGGTGCAGCAGCTCCCAGAAAGCTGAACTGGTTTGGAGCTACAGCCAAAGAACGATGGAGCCAGTTGAATACAGGAAGAAATTGCCCCAAATATGGCTTCTTTCAAAGAAAAAAACCTGAGTTTAAATCCATATAGCCTCTCTCTGATCTGGTTATGTGAGCAGCATCCAGTATGTAAGAACCTCACAGATGTTAAAGAAAAAGATAAATGAAACTCAATTTGGGTAACAATTTCTGAGGTTGTGGCCACGTATTTGCCTAGAGCATCCCACCCCTCCAAATTCAGAAGGTTACCATGGCGACAAATTTCAGCTGTAGGTAAGAAGGAAATGTTTCTATATGAAAGCCATTTTGTACAAATATAAAACCTAAAGGTTAAGCCCCATTGCACCATTTATAATCTTCGTTGCCACATATTCACAACCAGATGAGCTTTCTTGTCTCAGGAACGGTTAACCAAAATGCAAATAAAGCTGCTTTGTTTTAGTTCATGTGTTCTGCTAACGGAGCTCATCTCCGTACAGCTCTCAAATTCAGCAAAAAATATGGGTATTCATTTGCTTCCAAATTATGTCTAAGGGAGTTATTAATACTTTTGATTCTCAGAAGACAGATCTATTCCATTGCTTGACTGTGAATTAGAAGAAAATTGCCTTAAATCATGCTTGGATCCAATTCATAGCACCTTAAAGCACAGCAAGTCCCCAGTGCAACCCACATCGTGCAAGCACAGTGGGGAGCGAAGCACAGCTTGTATTATAGATTTCCTCTCAGTAACTTAGGGAAAGGTTACAGCCCAATGCTCGCACATTCAACCAGGCCTAAACCATAGATCAGCTTGTGAAAACCACCACAGTAAACTCCCTCTCCTCCCATCCTGGGATTCCTAGGTAACTGGCATATACTAAGGTGCCATTTCCTCAGTTGTCCCAGTTTGAACAGCTCTGCTTCTGCTGCTTTAATTTCTCTGAGACTCAGCACAGCAATAGGCATAGGGAGTGATACATCCTTGGATCACCATCACCTGGGAGCCAGGGGCAGCATGCCAGCTGCTAGAAGCTCCTGTAAGATTACTGACCTTAACACCACAGAAGCTTTGTGGCTTCAATAATGCCTTTCCCTGCAAAGTCTTCCTTGCCCTGAGCCTCACACAGACACCACCATGCCTGGGGCTGTAAAACTGTCCCTCACAGCCACAGCACAGCTACGTGACACTGGCTTTAATAGGGTCAAATGAGCAGCGAGACGGCACTCGCGCTGTGGAATAAAACCCTGCTTTAAGCAATGCATCCCTTTTATGGAAATTGAAAAGAAAATGGGACTGAGAACTACTGAGCACAGGTCCATGACATGACTGGCAACGCATTTCCACCTCCTTTGTCTCCAGTATAGGAATGAAGACTCAATCCTTCCTTCTCTCCCTGAGCCCATGCAGCCATGTACTGCTTGACCATCACATTAGCACACACACAGCCACATCATAAGCATTGCAGAGAACTGCAGGTATTTTCCTTTTGCCCCAACTCCTTTCAAAATGCATACAATATAACAGCTCAATATCCTGTTTTATTTAGTCTTCAAATTGCATTTCAGTCATCACTGAAATGTAGTGATTACAATTCATTTACTATGTAAGGATTTAGAGTGAACTACGCTTCAGTGATTTGTGCCAGGTTAATTGTGCACTGAGCTCCACAAATACACAACCAAATTCAGCCCTTGCCCAGCTAAGAGGAGTGCTCTCTTGGTAATTTATGATGTCCTCTAGCCATGGGAGCAGAAGAGGGAGCAACCACTAGCCAGTAAAGCCAGCAGCAGCTTTGAGTTTTTATCACACAGTAGCAAATGGGCCTTTGTGGTTCGTGATAGGGCAAAGATCCTTGCTGCTCATCCTTCTTCCACAGATTGTCATAGGACTGTTTGTACTGACGAGTCCAAGTTAAGAAAAGGTCCGGTCTGGTCACAGTTCAGATGGGCACAGGACTGTGTAACCAGTCATCTCATCCACTTCAGTAGGACCAGCTATTTAAACCTGCCACTCCCTGCAGCCTCAGCCAGGACCAGCACCAGCCATGCTCAGCTCAGCCACCAGCCATCCCATTGTCCTTCCAGGCCCAAGCCTAGAAGTCTCTCTCCTGCACAAATATCTGCCCCAGAACTGATGAGTATTATCCTGGCAGCCCAAGACAGCAATTCTCCATGGCAAAATCACATGGGAGACAGAAGGACATTCTTTTGGGAATTCAATTTTTTCTGGAGCTGGCAGTTGTCTTCTTTCCGGATGAAGTAGAAAGTCAAGGTTCTTCCTGCTAATAGTCATTAAATAACTTTTCTCTTTTTTTCCCAGTACCATTTCAGTATTTTGATCAAGTTCCAGCTTGGTTTAATTACATACTTTCTATCTGAATTCCTGCCCAAGCTTAATTTAGAGGAATTATTCATTTCCTATCTTCAACATTATTATTATTATTATTGTGCTTATTTGCACGATGTGCTTAGCATTCCTTGTACACATTCTCAGTGCTCTGATGGGCTCATCAGAGTGGTGCTGGTGGGATGGAACAGAAGAACACTCCTCACTTGCCACCATGAAAAATCAGCCCTCCTCCCCATCACATACAGGCAATTTTGCATTGCTGCAGATTAGAGAATGCTTACAGTCACATCTGAGGTATCACAAAAATATTACCAATTCCACCTCAGAACATGCCTAAGTAACAGTAATGTTACTTAGAAACAAAATCTTTATCTGACTGCAAATAACAAGTCAAAGGGGAAAATGTTCATTTCAGAATATTAATTTTTCCAGGACACACATTCCCAACAGTGAAGACAATGAAAAGTTTGGTAGGAATGGCAAAAACACACACCCTAGGAACATTTTTCCTCTTTCCTTGCAAGGATAAGAGATTTGAGCAGTCTTCATCTCACATGACAAACTTATGTAAATCTCATGCAGCACATGGTTTTCAGTCACACAGCAATGGATGTGAACAGAGAACTCCTTCAGTTTCTGAAACTCTGTCATGTTGAAAGCAATGTTTTTCTTGCCACAGTGATTTATTTTCTACCCAACTATTTTCAAAAGCTTTTAGACTTCACTCCTCGATATCTCTCCTGTAACTTCCCGAATTTTACCACACAAGGTCAGAGAAAAGCACTTTTTCCTTCTTTCCATCTCAGCCAGGGACCTAGTTTGGGAACTCCTGGAGACTGGCAGAGAGACCAGCACAAAAGCCATTTTGCTGGTTCACTAACTGAAGAGCAGGAACAAGACAGCCAGGATGGAGGAGTGCATAACCCCACACATGCACAGGAACAGCTATCATCACTCCCCCTATATGAGGTCAGGTGTTACTTTATAATGAATATAAGATAGATGATCCTTAGATCTGCATTATAGACTTTTGTTGGGCAATAATATCCCCAGGACAAGAGCAAGCCTTGCATAAATGTCAAAAATGCAGCCAACACCAGCTTCTGGCATTTGTTTGCTTTTTGATGTGGATTGCAAACACAGGGCATCAAAATCAAAGCAACAGCAGCAGCTGGACAGGGAGCCCTGTATGAGACAGCTCCACATGGATTTAATCATGGATAGATGCAGAGCAGTGATGGCGTAGAAGATGACATATCACTATGCAGTTGACATAGCACTTCCTAATGCTGAAATAAAACCCAAAACAATTTCAGTGGCTCATCCTCAGTCTGGAGGGCAAAAAAATTTCAGTGAGAGGACACCTGATCCTCTGCTTGTCACAAACACTCCTTCGTGCAGTACATGTTACTGCAATCTCTCTTTAGAAGCAGAAAGCCCCTAAGAAGCAGGAAGTTTCAGTGTCTGTAATATCAAGTCACATTACCAGCACCTTTCCACCCTTGCCTTGGGTTAGACACGTGTTTATTCCACAGAAACTGGAAGTGATTTAAGACATTAGCATTCCTCAGATGCATGTCACCCCCAGTCTCCTCACTCCTATCAGTAGGATCCTCACTCCCACCGCCAGGAGGACAGAAGGTGCAAGCATTCCTCTCCCACTGTTCTTCAAAGCCCATTATCTGAGCTTAAGGTGCCAGGCATGATGATCTGACAATGTACTGTAGTATCCTTCCAATTGCACTAGCTCAGTTGGGGAGACAGAAATCTCTAGCACTGATGGAAACTGAGCAGTTGGGGATAAGAACTTCTTAAACTACCTTACCTAGACACAAAAAAGAAAGCCTGTCCACATCCTCAGATGTCTTCTCTAAACCCACTTCTACTCAACACATGAACACGTACACGTCTCACCCTGGCATTCAAATTCAGGTTCCTCACAGCACAGAGGTGTGAATCTCCCCAGTTACACAATCCTGAGTAGTCACACTCAGCACAAGTCTTGTGGTATCTGATGAGTATTACCAAGTATTGCCAAGGCTGTAATCAGGTAACTACCCTAGAATCTGAGATATAGTACAATGTGGCATACTTGCAAGCAGACAATGAATGTTCCAACACAGCACAGCAAATAAAAAGAATCCAAAATGTATTGCTTTCAGTTGTTTTTGGTAGTGATTTCATCTTGTAATTTTAAAGGCAATTTCATTTTGGTGGGGAGGCTTGGCACATGATTTCTGTATGTTTGGTTTGGCAGCATTGTTTCCAATAAGCAAACATTCTGCCATACTAAGTATGTACATCTTCAAGGACCAGCTTGTACAAGTATGATTATGCAACATATTTCTAGTAGCACAAGCTCATACTGGCCTATAATAGACCATGTAGACATACACAGTGATTCCCTGAAGACAGAGGTCTTTGCTTCACTGTCTTTGCTTGCTACTGCAAGGCCTATCCCAGCTCTCAGCATAGGCTGAGAACTCACTTGTCTGTAGTTTGCTCTGAACACGCTTGGTATTAAAGGGTCAATCTTCCCTCAAGCAATTTGCTACTAGGGCCATCCCACTCCTTTCTGTGATGTAATCTTAGTGCTTGAAACACAACGTTTTCTTCCTTAAGCGACTTCTATTGTAGAAGTTATCTGACGACATCAGCTACATCAGCTACGTTTACAAAAGGTGAGAAAATTCAGCCTGGGGGCAGATAATTCAACTTGAAGACATCACAACCATAACCTCAGAAAGAGAAAGAAACTCCTGCTTTATGGGAATCTGAAGCTCAGTTCCTGGAGGGCTCCACAAGTGATGAAAGAATTTCTTCTAATTTCTGGGGTGAGGGCCCAAATCAAAAGTCAGCTAAAGGCATGCTCTGAAAACTGGAGAGGAAATCACACTGTATTCTTCAGATGGGACCAGATATTTTCCCAAGTGGAGAAAGGATAAGGCACTAAGAAAAAAAGAATGGAAGGATAAACATTTAAAAACAGATGTTTAAAAAGCAAAAATGGGGCTTGTGTGGTTACTAAAATGGCTGGGGAGACAGAATGCAGATGAAGGGACAGGGTTTGGTGGTCAGCAAAGGTGAGCTGGCAGATTGAGAACAGGGAAGATAATTACAAGACACAGAGCTGAAACACAGTTGCTTTTTACAAAGAGAATAGCTAATAGTAAGAGAAGCTGGCTTAAATGCAGCTGCAAAGAGGTCATCATCAGTTCACATAGCTTGTTGCAAACACTTCATGCCCTTCCTCAGTATAAAAGCAGCTGAGAGACTGGAAGTTGATAGTGCAATCAAGTGGGAAAGGCAAAACAGGTTTGGTTGTTAAATTCTTCAGAGAGCGCGACAAAGCTCAGCTGAGGAGCAGGACAGAAGCTCCCAAAAGTATACTAAACAAAAAGGAAAAGGGGACAGCACCTAGGAGTTGGTGTTTGAAAGCAGCAGCAAGCAAGAAAGGAACAAAAAGCTACTAGGATTCCCTGTAGAGCTCCCTACAAACCTTATCATTTTATTAAACCACAAGATTTCATGAAACCAACAGAGCCTTGGCTCTACTTACTACACGAGCCCTTTCTTTACTCTCCTTGCTCTCTTTCAAACAAACCAGTCAAAGAAAAAGTGTTTCATTTCAACAGAGCCCTCAATCTATGCCAACATTACCCTGTTCTCAGAGCATGGTGATGCAGAAGTCCCAAGGCCACTGGGACTTGCTGAGTAAGAAGCTCTAACACACACACACAGGGGCAGCAGCATAGAGTCAGGTGTCTTTGTAGGATCACAGAAGCACAGGATGCTCCTCTGCAGCAGACCTCAGGAGAGCAGCATGCCCAGGGCTACGGCGTGTGCATTCAGAGAATCAGGGGAGACATCTGCGGATCACTGCTTTAGCCTGCACAAATGCAAACGTTAGCCATGGCCTCAGCAGTATCACCCTAACACCCATCCGCCTTTTCTCCCAGTGTGAGTGGCCTGCTTCTCATTTCCCCAGCAAGCTTCTGCTTCCCAAAAGCTTTGTTTTTCAGGTGTCCTTATAAACACACACTATTCCTCCTCCACTGCTGCTTCTCCCAATCCAAAATAAATGTGTGTAGCAGCAGGGTTTCATTTGGGGAAGAACAGAAAAGCAATTTCAAACCAAACATGTCTTTAAAACACTTCTCAAATGTGATTGTCAGGCCTCTGGCAACCAGGACAGTTGTCTAGGGCTGTTATTAGACCATAAATTGCCTAGCCAAGAGAACCACAAGCACAAAGAGTCAAAGAAAAATACTAATAAAAAAACAAATGTGAAAATAAAACCAGCTGTCTTCCTCCACCACTAAAATGTCAGAGTAGCAAAGTTACTGAATGGCATTACAGTGAGGTTTTCTAAGGGCCTTGATATTAAATTGTATTACAAATCCAAATAATTCTGAATCATCAGTTCTCTTCCAGTTCAGACCAGTATTCTATAACACATAATATCAGTGCAGTACTGGAAACCTCAGACCAGTTCTGAAAAAAAAAAAGTGTTCTCATTGGAAATGTACCACCTTATACTGTAAAAATGAGAAGAGATACAAATTAAAACTTGCATTTGCTTATCACTAATTTTGATATTTTTAAAGGCTTTTAACAAGAATTTGTGGAAACAGCTAGGCAGGCATAATTGTTTTTACCTACCAAATGCATTTGCCAAGACAGGGACTATAATCACACCAGCTGTCCAGGAGGGAGTATATTTAGAAACAAGTTCATTTTCATCTGGCAGCAGAGCTTGGATCTGTTGAGAAATGTTATCTCCCATTCAAGTTCATATCTAACCATATTAATTTTTATGACAGATCAAAAGATAACTAAGCTTTTTTTTTTAACTCAGAAATAATTTCAGAAGGTTTCTACAGAATTATTCTATCTCAATAAATTCAAAATTATACCTTCAGATTTCAGTGGGCTTCATGTACACTAGCTTAAAGACAACTGTCATTTTAATCTAATATCTTAAACTTTCATAATTTAAAACACTGATAAACTGGAGAGGAAAAAAACCAAACATGAAAACCAGACTGACCATTTTGTTACGCTTCGGAAAAATACAAGACTATTGAAATCCATACTTTCCCATTAATTTATTCAGATATGGAAACTGGTATCTTCCAGTGACAAACTTTCTGGCTAAAGGGAGGGGGGGGGGGGGGGGGCGGGGGGGGGGGTGAAACCCAACACTGAAATCTTCACACAGAATTACCAGTTTGAATCAAGATTTTGGATGGGAACTAAGTTAAGACCCTATTTCATAAAAAATCCAAAGCAAGCATTGCTTAGTAAAAGAAAGTGGGGTTTCAACTTGTGTCAGCACAGAAAAAGATTTTGTAGTCTCTATTCCCACTCTACTCCCATCATGGCTTCCAGTCATAAAACAGACCTTTTAGGAGTTCTGGAAGCATAAAGTACTACTGGACAGAACTGTTGTTTTGATTTCTCTGTTTCTCAGTGTTCATTTTTAATTTGAATGACAGCAACGCAAAACAACCTCAAAACAATATGATGATGTCATTTGTTAACTCCAGGGTTGAAGGGAGCAGTCTTGGTTTTACCTTTAAAGAATCCGAGCGTTTCTCCAATGAATTTTTAGGGGTGGCAATTCCAAGCAAGATCAAGAGATGGCAGCATTGGTAAAGATCTCAAGGCTCAGCTTCTCCCTTCTCGGTGCTGGGCCAGGCTCGTTCAATTCATTGCTTCATTGCGGCTAAAATGCCAACCACAAAAATGTTCTGATTAACTATTCCCTGAATTGCTGTCGATTTTCAGATCTTGTTTATATGTGTTACAAATGTGGACTGGTTAAAAAAAGGTATTAAAAAAGAGGGAGTTACTACTCTTCTTACCAGAACATAGGCCAGGCACACTGCTGTTACATGCACAATAAAAATCAGTAATTTCTTACAGTAGGCCCCCAATATTCCAATCAGAACTCTATCTAATTGTAGACTAGCTGCAAAAGCATATACTAATAGGCAGTCCCTGAAAAAGAAATTTACAATGTAGATTAGAACACACAAAATGAAAAGTCGCTAAAATCACTGAAAATAAGAACAGAAGGATTCCAAAGATATTACAGAAAAAATATTCTACATAGGATAGTCCACCCTCATAAGTTTTGTAAAATAACCCTGCACTTAACAAATTGCTGTGTTTGGAATTGTAAACTAATTGAAGGGCATTTTTTTAAATATCACATGCCGTTACCTCTGGCAAAGAGATTGCTGGGTTCCTGCACTGTTTCTTGAAATTCTGAAATCCTAATCACTTGTGATGTGATTGCATTTCTCCATGTAAGACACAAACACTGTTAATAACAAAAGAGCTAGTGCTGGGTTCACTCAGACTGCTATGACATCATTCTAATTCCAAGGCACTTTGTACATTTTATAATGGTATTCTCAACACCTAGAGTATTCCTAGCTGTAATTATAAAGAAATAACCCAAGAACGCATACTATACAGACCTGATTTTTCCTGATCAAAGGCATCAAAGCTGTTTTAAAACAAAAACTTGATAACCCATAACCCATACCACATAGGATTAACTACAGAACAAAAAAGGAACTGCTGACTGCCTCTTCTTCCATATTTCTGGTCTCCTGGGAGCACACCACGAATCTTTTAAATGATGAAAAGACTTTTGACAGTGTGGAGTGGCCACATAGCCAAAATACCAAAGGGCGTTTTCTTTATGAGAGACTATTTTAATTGTCTGAACTATTTTGCAGAAAAGCCTAAATGTTTGTGAGCCTTGGTCAAATGATAAAAAAATTTTTTTTTTAAGAGAGAAGAGAGTTCTCTCCAAGTTTTTTGATGAAACAGTTTGAATAATCAGTGGTTTCTCTAAAAATATCTGGATTTATTCACATAGCAATAAAAAGACAACAACTTTTACATAAATATTCTTTCGCACAGACACTGTGGAGGTGCACTCTACCACAATGCTGGTGAAAACACAGATTTGCTCCTTCTACAACATAAAAAGCCTGTGCAGAGCATAACTGCTGAATTAAAAAAAAAATTATCCACTTTATGAAGATTCTTCATTGGTTTTATAAGACTTGAAATGGAGATGAACACTGGTGTTTCCCAAAGAGAAATGAAAGCAAGCTAACATGGCACACAAAATTAAGTAGTCTTTCAAAAACTTAGTAAAATAAAATCTTAATTAAAAAGAAAAAAAGTCTTCTCTCTACTCCTGGAAAAAGAATGACTTTTTATATTATTTTTCACTAAATTGTAAATATAATGCTCCCTAAGATTAGTGTCCCATTAATATTCTAATAACCCTTTAAAATACAGAGGCAATCCCACTTCAACACTTTCACTATTTAAACATTAGAAAATGCCAGACCTTTGCTCACATGTACATGTAACCTTATTCTTCAAAGTAGCATTATCATTGCTTTATTTTTTAGCCACGTACTCTTTACAATATGCTATTTATAATATTTTTTAAAGTCTACTACAAATTAGCTACCAAGTAATTTCTTCAATTTAAATTACCTTGTGGCTTTCTCTTTCTTCACTCTATAAGAATACATTTTGCACCTATGCAAGATAAGAATCTGCTTCACAGTAATTGAGATGTATTTACATGGTGAGATTTTTTTCTTAGTGAAGTGTCCTTTGGTCTCACAAAATAGCAGTTACAGATACACTGAAAGCTGGAAGTTGAATATAGTTTACATTAACATGAAACAGGGCAAAATAATATCTACCAGATAAATTCTTCATAGAAACATTAATTGAAATCTTTAATTCAATAATGAATATTATTTTGAAACTTTAAACAAAAACTATTGAGCTTCATTTTAAAAAGCATTGAGAGCAGTTCTACAGTCTGCTGAAACAGGAGGTCAGAGCTATGTTCCTTTGACACCTAACCCTACAACATATTACAATAAGCATAGTTCTCAAGACTACAGATTTTACTTTCTTAATTTAGTCATTTTGCCAGCACTTATATGGGGATTTGCACATCTTTCCTTTCATTGTTGTTCCACTGCTATGGCTTTAGCAGTGCTGTCTTGTAAACAGAGAAATATACATCATCATTGGGCAATCTCATTCAAAAGCTTATGCCTGCAGCAAAACATCCCAGTTCCACTTCCACAGACAGGAGAAAACATACCCAAAATTATCAAAATCTTGCACAGTATCCCTTCTTCATTTATAATACAAGAAAGGAGGACATTAAGTGTGAAGTTAATATAAATGCAGATGTAGATGGTAAAAATTCTCAGGAGCACACAGACCCTCACCTTTTCACACAGGTGAACATGGTTTCAACCTCCCAAGTCTCTGGCAATTATTTCTGCAATTATTCAAATAAGCAGCGTTTAAACTCAAGTATTTTCAAAAGGGCAGAATTCATCTCAGGTGACCTGGGCCAACCTAAACTGCATTAGCAGGAGAGAATAGAGCCTGAAAAACACACCTGTTGTGATACTTCCAAAAAGGATGGCGGAGGACATGGGAAACACTTGAAGTCTTGGTAATTTGTGCTATAAATAACAGCCAGCTATCTCCCAAGCAAATTTACTTCCTTTAACTTGTTAGACTTGTTATATTACAGCTACTGGCCATGAGAGAACTCCGTATTGTTAAATAAAGCTTTTTTAAACAGGATCTCCAGTCCAGTATGTTGTTATGCTACAACTTACTGGGGGTTTTTTCTGTTCCCACTTTTCTACTGCCTCTTAGTTTTAGTGCCATCAATAGTTGTTAATCCAATCCTGGTCACAGCTCTCTCAAGAAGAACTCACTATCTTCTCCATCTAAGTATTTTCATAACATCAAAACTAGGATATGAAATTTTTGTATATCGTTGTCCCCAAGGGCAAGAGTACTGTCTTCAAAATTATAGAATATTTTCAAACTCCCATCCTTTTCAGCAGTCTTTTATTTTTTAGCTTAAAGGAGGAAATGCACCCTCATATCAAATTCACACACAAAAATATTGGCTTCCTACTGACTGCTCTAGACAGAACTGTGACTGTTCTCCTGTCCTGAGGATCACGGAATTTTACATTCGATTTTTTTCAACTCCCACTTCTCTTCCCTTTTCCATCTTGCCATCCTCCTGTTCTATTCCACTTTAACTTACAGCTAAACCCAGGAGCTGGGAAGCATTCCCAGGTTTCCACAGTCAAGAAGAGCTAAAAAGATGTCTTGAGGGCAAGGATCTATACAAAGTATCTCACAGTAATCTCTAACCTCAACTTTTGCTCTCCATTCTCTGAAACAGGATCACAAGAATAAAACTCATGAAGAAGATTTAAGTGAATAAAAGCGCTGTCATAGAGGCCAACCTAACAAACAGCCTGCAGTGTGTAGATCTCCCAGTCATCTTCACAGAAGGCAGCATAAGAAGTCCCTGCAAAAAGCAAACTCTTATGTTTACAGAGAAGAAAAACAGTTACCTGAATCCAAGCAGACAAATGGTAAAAATTATTACATGATTTATCAAATAACATCAGAAAGAAACAACACCCAGTCAGTGTGTCACCTTCATTGGTCACATGTAATATAGAAAATTATCAACATTTCCTATTATGGTAGTTGAGGTCCAACATAGGCAGGAAGAACACCAAAACCATGAAGCAGAAGATGAGTAGTTCCTGCACTGAGCAACATAAATCAATCTGGTGGGCAAATGATTTACAGCCTTGCATGTAAGAACATCAATAAAGTGCCCTTAAGGTGCTCCCTTGACACTCAGACTGAAGATGTCAGCAATTTGATGTTGCAAACCTGGGTGCAGATTCTCTTGCATGCCTTCCCATCTCCCCCTGCTCACAGAGATGCTTGGACAGAGAGTACACAGTCTGTCCTCTTGTGGTTACCAAAGCAATAAATCAGGGCAGGGTCAATAAAGCAAACAGCAGTTGAGACAAAGACACTCCACCATCTAACAGACAAGCCCTACTGGATGCACAGGATACAACTATGCAAAACAAAGCAATATCCATGGTTCTGTTAACAAGACCTCACTAATCCTAGCTTTCAGATATCCCAGCAGCCAGAGCCTGAGATGGTATAATGAGGGATCTATGCAAATGAAACTCCTTTATATTCAGTGTTCATGGGTCCTTTCTTCTTGGTTTGGTTTTTTTTTTTCAGTTCTTTCCCCAACTTCAGCACTTGTTTCTCCTGCCTCTTTTCTAAATCCTTACAAAGATACTCTCCTCAGCTTCTTTATCTCCTTCCATTCTGCTTACAGGCTTTAAAATCACACAAGAGCAGCTTTTTTTTTCTGGTTTACTTTGCTGGGCAGTTCTGAGTTACTTAAGCCAACTATCACACATGCCAATTACAGGCTGCATTGGCTACAGTAGGACTGCATGTGTAATGATTGTCTGTCTTGATTAACCTAGGATTAGACTTCAGGATACAGTTGTCTGCCTAGCTGTCATTCTAGAACACCAATCTTATTTCTGTAACCATGTCTGAAATTAACATGAAAGAAATGTCATGGAGCATGAAAAGTCAACACATAGCATGCATTTGTCTGACTCATGCAAGGCCCTTAAGCTAATTGCCTGAAAAACAAGTGAAACATAAACTCTGATTTAAACAACTAAACATAAACAACCCAAGCTCACAAGAGTTTGACTGTGAATGTAAAACAACATTCAAGAAAAAAGGTTATAATATTTTCATCAAGCTCAAGAAAAGAGAGTGATAAGCAGTATGTCAATTTTAGGACAGGAAAGCACAATGACCTTCCAAGATCTTATTTTGTTTTTAATACAAAATTCCCATTCTCTCCAGATTTAGAAATTGCTTTGCTCTTTTTCTGAAAGAGTCGAGCTATGCTGTAGAATATAGGACCAACATTACTACTCCTATGTAAGCAGATGTATAGGAGTATGCCAGAAACCTTTCTTGTACTGCCAGCAAACAGCAAGTGTATTCAGCTCTCAGCTCCTTTGTCAGAGATCTGCAGGCTTCATCACTTGCCAAGAGAAAATTTCAAGCTCGATTTTTCCAATTCCTTACCTTCTGTTCATTCACCTTCTCATCTCTCCTGCATCTCAACTCCTATCACCTTTCAACTCCCAGCTCTCTTGCAGATTATTTTGCACCACCTGATCAATCTATTCTGCTTCCAAGCTTCCTGAGTATAACTGAACACTTCCTCAAGAAAAGTTATCAGAAGAAATTCAGTAAGACTTCCTATTTTTTCAATACTCGCTCCTACATTTTTAATCCACATTTTTGTGACAAAATTAGATTCATGAATAAAATTTTGTGTTTATTTCACTTGAAATATAGTGCTGAAAAAATGGTTTAGCAGCATTACATCTGCATCTGCATATATTTTTCAGCCAACATTTCACTGACCATCTTAAGAATTTTGAAGTATTTCTAGATATTTCAGAATGACAATATCACTAATCTAAAAAGGGATGATGCAGAAAGATCCCATGCCAACTTCTGGTTATCCTCTAAACCTAGGTTCCAGGAGTATTATCAGACTTTAGTGTAGAGATTCAAGCACCTGTTCTACTTTAAATCCTGTGCTCATTTCTGTAATTCTAAGGAATTATTAAACCAAGATGAAATAAAGCATAGGGATGAAGAACAACGGCAAATTCACACATCTGTATGAAACTAAATTTTTACATATATTTACACATGTGAATATTGAACTTTTAGTCTTTCCTATTTAAGGATTGGTTTCAAATCCATTATTTTTAATGTACTAGTACATTTCATAGCTTCTTACTCCATTATACATTTATTATACATGTATTAACTAAAACTTTGGCAAATACACAGAACCAAAGTGGCAGAGGTGTATTTGGCAGCAAGAATCTCCTGCAGCTTCTCATGAAACCACTTTGACCTAAAGTTGTGGCCGACTCTCTCAGTCACCTGCCAAAGCTTTAGGTCCCATGGATCCCTAATACAGACCAAGACACTTCTGAAGCCTGCAGGCACAGCCTACCTGGATCTCGATTAGATCCTGGTCTGGTTCTAGCCAGGACATGGTTATTTTCTTACAGTAACCAAGAAGGAATATGGCTAGGACACAGAGGTTATTCTGTACCACCTCATGTCACTGCCAGGGGTGAGGGAAGGGACTCTCTTATGGTGAGAAGGGGTTCCTTTTGGACAAGAAAATATGGCAGGGGTAGCCATCTGGTGTTGTCTATTGCTGGGGGTTTTCTCTGTGAATCATTTCTTTTCTTGTACTCTCTGTCATTAGTGTTCTTGCTGTTACTGTTCATTTTCTTATCTCTTCGCTGTTTCCAGTAAATATGTTAAACCCATAATCTTTGCCTTTTGTGCCTCCAATTCTCCTCTCCATTCTGCCATATGAGGGAGGTGGCGGGGAAAAGTGGGAGTGCGAGAGCGCAGTGCGTGGTTTGGAGTGCACTGAATTGGGGACTACCATTCCTAAACCGCAACAGATCCTTAGATGCTTACCAAGATTACATACCCAGCACTTGTACCAATTTATTTGTTTATCCAAACTGAAATTGTGTGGTTCTCAGGCAACTGGTCTTTTACTGAAAAACAAAGGGTGAGTGCAAAAAACAGATTAATCCAACTGAAAATCAGTTTTCAATGAAGTTATCAAACTTTGTAAAATTAGCAAATAATCACTTTTCTAATTCCTGTTGAGCTTAAACTTACCATTAAACAAACATCAAAGAATAATTGTGTTAACCTCCCCAGCTGGCTCTAGACACTATTTCCTGTTACTCTCCTTGGGCTGATATTACGGTTTGCACTCCTCACAGTGAGGAAAACTAGGGTAGCAAAGGAAATATTAGGTTTCAACTGGAGTGATACCCTGAAGCAAGACATCACATAGCCACAGGCATATGAGTAGCACATGGAAAGTGGTGGGAAGAAGTGGCAGAAGACAGCAGGAGAAGGAAAGACAGCCTGCTCCTTTCAACAGCAACCCATACTTCTGCCAGATTAAAATAGCAGTGCAATGACAGTCTAAACCATTTTGAATAAAGGAGGGAGTCTGCTTTCAGGAACATTTCTTTCCTCTAAAATTTCCATAGTAAAACATTTGTTTGCTGAAGGGAAAGCATACAATTATGACAAAGTTGGGAAAAAACAACATATGTTAAAAAAAATCTCACAGTTATGTCAGGGTAGGAGATCTGAGTGAGTTTAATGAGCTGAAAATTATCACGAGTTATCACAAGGCAATCCAGGACAATTAAAAAACTATTTGACAAACAGGTTTCTTAAAGGATTCTTTCTCACTTACCAGTACATTGAATTTTCCAAGAATATATATTCTCCACTCAGAAAGAACATGGGTGTACTCTTCATAAAAAATACAGTTGCTGAATGCTTGCTTTGCTTTTTAAATGGAAACATTGGAACAGAATTTTTTGAGCTTTTCTTAAATTTCTTCTTCACTCTCTCTTCTCTGAAGTGATTTTTCCAGGTTTTTTTTTGTTGATTCTATTTTCCCTTTGCTTTCTAAATAAAAAAATGTTCCAATTGGCTGCTTTCTTATAACTCAAAGACTCTAACATTCTTTATTGTCTTAGTTTTGCTCACATGTGTTTAGAATGGGGCAGAGCATGTGGGCATAGCCAGGTTTCTATTCTACATCATACACATCATTGCTGGGGGAGTGGTTTGGGGGGAAGAAAAAGATGAACGTACATCACAGGCGCACCATTTTGTTCCGTTCCTTCCTCAGGGAAGCTGCCAGCAACCAGCACTGCGGATTCTGCCCCTCTCTCAACACTGCCCATCCTTTCCTGTCTCTCAGGAGAAATGCAACTCCAAGTGGTGAACACATCGAAGCCTAGAAGAACACTGCCAAATGCAGCCGAGCCCATGGAGCAGTGCAGTTCAGGAGCGGTCAGGCAGGGCAGGGCACTGTGGTTCAGGAGCAGCGTGGTCCATGCTGGGGGATTTGTCCACTGTTGTCTTTGGTTCTCTTGAGCTCAGGGGAGGAGAATGATGGGCTGCAGTAACACCCACCATTTTCCTCTTTGTCCTGGGAGACCACATGGTGCCGGCGGCAGTGCCATCCACCATCTTGTCATTGTCTTGGGAGGCCGTGTGGAACTGAGTCAAGGTGGTAAGCACCTTTGTATTTATAAATCTTTTGTTTACTTGTGTTATTTTAATTGTTTCCATTACTGTTTGTATTTTCATCCCACTGCTGTTTGTTTTCAGTAGATTGTTATCTGAACTCATAGTCTCCATCTTTATCCCTCTCTCACTAGAGGGAGGCAGGGGAAGGGGAGTATTTGAACTTTAATTCCCATCTGGTTTTAAAACACCACACTTACTCATTTTTACAGTCCTGCCCTTTACTTTCCTGAACTCATCAATACTAATTGCTAACATGAAAAATAAAACCAAAAGCAAACAAAACCAACAACAAAAACAAAACCCCAACAACTAAAAAAATCATTCTTGCAGTCATGGTCCTCCAGCTTAGGACTCTGATGGTCCCAGAGCCTATCTTCGGTGTAGAAGTCTGAGGCAAAGAAAGCATTAAACATCTCTGCCTTGTTTATGTCACTGAGAAGTGACTGTTGTTAGCAAGTAATTGGCCAATGTTATTTGTGGTCTGCCTTTTGCTATTAGCATATTTTTAAAATATTTTATACAAAAAATTTTATTGTCCGCCACAGTACTAGCCAGCTTCAAATACAACTGAGCAAACAGCAAGTCTGTAGTCCTCCCATGTTGCCTGACCTTGCTTCCACTGGTCATACATTTCCTTTTTTTGCCTTAACTTCAGAAAAATATCCCTGCTTAATAAGAGGCTCTGTCAGAACTAGAGCAGGAAGATTATGTATTATCCCTCAGTCTATTTCCAGGCTCTTTATTATACACCAGAATAAATTAATTCCTTTTTTTAACATACATTTCACTTATAAGACTGACTAGAACAGAAGGTAAATATTGGCAGTCTGTAGCGTATTATGTCAATGCAAAGCCTTTAAAAGCCAGAAAAAAAACAATTAACTATACCAAAACTGTCAAATTCCCTTAAACTGATTGACTCCAGTTTTTTTCCCTGTCACCAGCTCTTCAGAAATTCATCCACCTCTCAGCTCCACTATTCCTGGCATCATTCCAGCATTCTGAGCTTGACTGAAAGTGAGCACTCCCCTTGCCTGACTTCCTCTGGCTCATTTTCAGAGATATAGCAAGATTTATGTTTTCATTCCAAACCTGCAGAGGTGAATTTTTAAATACATAAATATCTATTTAACCATTCAATACACTGGAACAAGTATGTACACATAAATTTTTTTGCTAAGCCACATACTCACTTTGAGTTCTTTGTGTATGGACAAAAGCCAAACAAAGACTTCCCTACCCAAAACCCCACAAAATCTGGGGAAAAAACATTGACCAGGAGAGGGAGACAAATGAGAACAGCCAAAATCAGGACTGTGGGCACTCATGCTAAATGAGGCACACTGCATTAGACAGAATTTTTTCAAGTCCTGTTTCAAGGAGGGCTGGTGGTACCTGACTGTTACAAAATAATCCATGTTCAGACATAATGCAAAATGCTTTCCTGATTCCTTAAATTCCTGAAGGTTTCTGCTTTCTTTTCTTTGTTAGTCTGATTCCTAAAGTTACAGATAACAAACCAAACCCTGTCCGTAGAGTATTTCAAAGACAGTCTGACCTATTTTTTCTAAGAAAACTGGGGAGAGAGTGAAAGGGAGCAGGGAAAAGAGGTAGAGCAGAGACCTTCCCTTTGTTAGAGTGGCCTTCCAGAGCCACAGCCAGGTCTGCCAACATTTGAAAATTATAAATAAGATGTGAAAATTAGGGGATTCTTTCAACTGTATTAAATATGTGAGAATGTAAGTATTTTCTTTTGGCATGAAGGCTGAAAGCAATGGACGAGGTGAGGAAGGGGAAGCAGTGCTTTCTATAAAGGGGACAGACCCTTTTAGCAGAGACAGTTGTTTGCACACAGCCTCCTGTGAGAAAAGAGTGAGAAAAGAGAAAAGAGATTTTTTTCCTTATTCTCTTAAATTATCTGTTTTACGGCTAGGCAGGAACTACCTGTCTTGAAAAGCAGCATTCTTCTACTCATGAAGCACGAGGTACTTGAAATATATACCTAAAATGCAGCATAACTGCAAACCACCACAATGTAATGAATTCCATGAATTCCAATCTTTTCAGGCTTTACTTGGTAATGCGTGTGTGTGTGCAGGCACGTGTTTCCTTCAGCAGGCAGTGAGGATAGTGTGTGAGCAGCCTTCTGTAAAACACTGCAGCTGGTGAAGGGAGTTCTCATGCTGTGGACAGAAAACTGGAAAAGTAGAGGTCAACATGTTTCATGATTGGGCTCTCACTCAGCAGCAGTCCTGACAAACTGGAAAAATAGGTCAGCAAAAACTTCATAAAGTTCACAAAAAAAAAAGTGAAGTCCTCCATCTAGCACAGTCATGCAGAAACAGAATGAACTGGTCCTGTGAGGAGGGACCACAAACAAAGGAAGCTCTGGGTTTTTATACCCTCACCCTGTGCATGATAGTCTGTTGTTTTACAGATGATACCTTGTCTCCTGCTGTGTCTCTGAGTGGCTGGTAACCTGGCTGGGCCACAGGTCCCCCGTGCCCTTTGTTGTGCAAAGGGTTGGCACCAGTTCACAGCCTCTTGCCTGGGGCTCCAGCCATTTCCTGCCACTTGGAGCTCAATCAGCAGCTGCATTGCAGCTACACACCAAGCTACCTGCACTGAAGGTATTGCTCAACACTGTCCACCATCCTCCTGTGGATGGGAAGCATGGGAGCAGTTGAGTCAGAGCATGACAGTAAAAACTTTACTTCCTATTTACCTTGAGGAATCTCTACATTTTGCAAACATTTGTCACACATACCAAGAAGATTACTCTTGTCTGTTGTCTGTGTCATCTGTACACATATATTTACATGTAGACATGGTTGTGAAAAGCCTGTGGAACAAATCTTTACACCTAGTGCTTATACTACTAAGGATAAATGTTCAACTTCCAGAGATTCGGGTGCAGGTACACGTTTGCCGCTCCTCGTTAAGGAGGAACTGTTCAGGAACAGCTTGACAGTGAGACAAACAAACCTTGCTTGCCATGGCTTGCTGCCACAAACAGGGTTATTTACTCCTTTGCTACACCCCACTTGTGTAGCAGACCTTGTATTCTAGAGTTGGCTGCAGCATTTTGGTGGACTCTGGTGAGCCACTCAATTCATGGATCTGGCAGAACATTTCCCCTGGAGGATGAGAGTACCATCTAGAATGTTAGTAAATTAAAATGGTTCAGGAGGTGTTTGACAAACACCCAAGCTAGCACAGGTGAATGTGGGGAACACCTTCAGCAGCAGCCAGCTGCTGGATCTACTCAGCTGAACATCCAACCAAAGGCAAGGAAGTGGGTGGCATACATATACATCTACTTCTCCTCCTGAGGTGTGTAGGATTGCTACCTCAATGCCTTCAGAAGTATGGAAGTCTGAAAACAAAGTTTGCACTGAAACTGCCAAAAGTGCAGAACTGTCTTAAGCTCAGGCACATATACCACTCCAGCATGGCATAAAATCATGCCTGACAAACCACTCAGCCACAGAGTAGCTGAGCCAGCCACTGCCTCCAAACAGCTGAGAGGCATCATACTGCACACCCCTGGGTGAGGCATGCTGTCTCCTTTCTGCTCCAGATGCTGGTGGAGGAAATGAAAGTCAAAACTCCAGACAATATCCTTCCCAAAATGGAGAGGGCCGTTTCCTTTAATCTCTAAGAATGGTGCATGTGGTTGGGCGGGGGGTGGGGGGGGTGACGAGAGAAAGAAAAAAGCTGTGCTTTCTGTGGTGGTAGGGTGACAAAGACAGGGTGTGCTTATCTTACTGGTGTCTGCCTGGGGCTGAAGGGTGAGGGTAACACCCAGGTTTGTCTCTGTACTGACAGGGGTGACTGGGGTAAATGGGCAGGCGCAGGGAGGCCTTTCTTTGCTACGGTGGCGGCCAGCACTGCTTCTTGCAGGGCTGTGACAAGAGGGAACAGAGCAGCTGGGATCCCGTGCCAGGGAAGCAAAATGCCACATCCAAGCATGGGACAGGCAGAAAGCAGAGCTGCACACAACTGCTGGGGGCAGAGGACAGGGAGCGCCGCAGATGCGGCCATGTGCCTGCAGAGAGGACAGCTTTCACCACAAATGGCAAAGCTTATTCTGTGTTTCCTTCCTAAGCGTAAGAAAAACAAATCTGCAAAATACACAATACTTCCCTGACTGTGGAGGAAAGGGAAATGTGGATAGGAAGCCAAGGCAGAGAGACAACGCACAGACTGGATTCAGGCACATCAGCAACCCTACAGGCACAGAGCCGTGGCGAGGGGCTGTGCCTGGCTGTGGGGAAGCTGCAGGGGAGCACAAGTTCGCCGTGCCTCTGGGAGGGAGGCCAAGGCAGGGGGGGAGAGAAGGAGGAGGAGGCGGGAGAAGACTGGGGAAGAGGGAAGTAGATCCGGCCTGGGCCGGTTTGAGCCGGTTTGGGCCGGTTGGGGCGCTGCAAGGACACAGTAGCTGGTGAGGCCGCGCCTGCAGCCGGGCGCGCGCTGCTCTCCGGCACGGATCGCCAGAGCCCTCGGAGCCGGCAGCCGCGGAATGGCCCGGCCACGCCACGCCGCGGCCGGGAGCTAAAGCCGATTCCAGGAATCCGTTCCTGGCTTCCCGCCGCGCCCGGCGCGGCCCCAGAGGGCCGGCGAGGCAAGAGGCCTCGGTGTCGGGTTTCAGCCGGCGGAGCCGGTTGTGCGGCCGGGGGAGGGGAGCGGCGGGGGAAGGGCGCCCCAGGGCCTGGCCTGAGGGGCCGCCACCGCGGGCAGCACGCAGGCCAGTGACCGCCCCTGACACGGCCCAGCAGCCCCGCCGGCAGCTGCCCCCAGCCCCCGATGCAGGTCCTACCGCGCACATCTCGCACATGCCCGGCTGGAGCAAGGGGTAGTCCCGGCCCAGAGTGGGCCCAGCGAGCCGCAGGGAGGGCAAGGCTGTGGGGCAGCACCGCTGAGACATCCTGGGGTGGATGGGGAGCCCTTGGTTCGCTGGTCATGTGTGGAGAAAGGAGCTTGGGTTTTTCCCGTAACCCTTAGGCACTGGTTTTTGGACTGAAATGCCCATTTTCTGAGTTCCTTCTGCACTGTGTTTGAAAATAAGTATTACATTTGATCTGGCATGGTACTGTGTGGAAAAATGTACAACGCCAGAGGTTTATGTCCAAAAGGGAGATAAAGGAGCCCCATAACTTTATTCGAATAAATGGAGAGGCCACGGGGCATTTCGCCGGGGACTTCTCAAATTGTTGGAGGATGCAGCCTCCTTTTATCCTAATTTCCCAGCTGCATTTTTCCCTTTCCCCATTGGCTAAGGTACTTGGAAGGTACAGACTTCCTGAATCGCATACTAAGTGTTTATTTCTAACATGCACTCCCCACTCTTCTTCTTAGTATAACAAATGGTATTTATGGTTTCTTAAATCTCTGTTTCTCTTCTCTGAATTGAAGATTTAACATGGCCTTGTTGGAGCGACTGTCTGTGTCAATTAGTAACAGTCCCCTGAAGTTCTATGGTGGTTCCTCCTGCTATCTATCCTTCCAGACTTTGGCCAGTCTCCAGCCTTATCCATAAGCAAATCCACAGTTTATTTGTAAAGATGCCTCATCACATTCCTTTCAATACCATCTAAAGTACAAAATGGCATCTGAACCCTTTTGTAGGGGAAGCAACAATGGCCCCTGAAATACATTTGCTATTTTTCTCCAGTGGCTGATACAATCTTGTTAAGTTTCTTGTCAGTGGAGCATTAAGCCACAGACTCCTGGCTTTCTTTGGGTAATGATTTCAAGCTCTAATAGTTCACCTACTAGAAGGTGCTTTTTCATCCTTCCTCAGCCTAAATTACTGTTTTATTACATCATATTTTCTAAATCCATTTTCACTGGCCACCTACAGCATAGTAAGTCTATCAGCTTCTAAGAAATGGTACACTTTTCACCTGTACGCATTACTTGAATGGAAATCTACAATTGAAACAAACTCAATTACTGGTCTTTATATTCTTTTGTTTCTTCTGTCACACTGAACTGGTAATAGCAATATACACTAACCCATAGTGTTTCAGCCTAACAGCTAACTCGAATCATTTTATCATCATATTAGAGAGCAAAAAAACAGCCTTGTCCCCTTTTCTTGTATTAGATCAGATCTCTCCATGTGTCTTTAATCTCCTCATGAGTGTTTGATCTTGTCTCTAGTCTCAGTCTTTCATCTCTGCCTCTCCCACTGGGTTATGTTGTTCTCCAGATAACCCTGATAAATAGAGGATGCTCCCTGTCCACCTGTCCATGATCAACAGTGGATTTACTAATTTTTTTGGTTTTTGGGGTTTTTTTTGTTCCTCGGTGTGTAACTATATTTTGTTCCTCAGTGTGTAACTTTTTTGTTGCTGGGAAAACTTTGGCAGAGGTGGGAATGGTGAAGCAGACAACATGCTCTTTTGCTTAATTATCTGACCCACATAGAGTCTATGTAGATCCATTTAAAGACGCCTTTGATAAAAATTGTGGCCACGCAGCAGTATTCTCACAGATCGTGCCAGAAGTGGAGCTACTCTGATAACTCTAAAGCTGTCATGGACGTAATCTAGCTTGGGCAGAATCTAAGGGTGTAGGAAGAGATAGAAAGTGTATTTTGTTCTTCAAAACTGCAAAGGAGTCAGCATATGTCAATTTGGACAAATTCGGTTTTTATAAGCACTAACTATGGACAAAGTCACTGGATCAGAGGTGTTTGTGTTTCAGCTCAATGTGCTTAGTAAAAGAGATGTGTCAGTTCCTCATGTCCTTAGTTCCCTCCAAGAAAATACACAGGTAAATATAGCTAAGCAGCAGGTACTCTTGCTCCTTGATAGAAAAAAAATATAGAACAAGAGGGGTTCTTACTATTTATATTGGTTACTACAGTGCAGTCTGCTGTGGTGGTTTGGCTAAGTCAGTTGTACTGTATTTTCTGATACTCCATATTGTCAAAGGATGAGGATCAGTCCCTAGTCCTGTACTGTGGAATTAAAATTATATTGAAATGCATGAGTTTATCCTCCCAATGCTAGCTCTTCTTCTGGTTTTGAGGGTTTTTTTCTGTGTTAATAATAAAATGTGTACCTGTGTGCCATCAGAGAAAGAAAAAGACAGAATCCAACTTTTCTGTTCTTCAGTTTCATGGACACGGTGTCTTGAAGCATTTCTGCATTTCAGAAATTTAGACTTGATTATCTCTGACATCAATGCAGAACTGTGAACTCTTATTGCAGATTTTTTTACCCATGCTTACTTGAGAAGTGTGACTCAATGAGTAAGCTGTTTCCTGCACGTCTCTTAAATATTGATGGATATGTGTTGCTTCAGTCAGATTTGCTATGTTAATTTTGTCATGTTTGAAATGTATTGAATTTTTATAAGAAAAAAAAAGTAAGTTTCTAAATTATAAAAGACCATTTTTCTCTCTTTTTTTCTGCGAATCACCTCCCCCAGAGTATTATAGCATTCTGGTGTAACCGTAAGTGCAAGTGTCAAATATTACAAATGAGTCAAACATGAAGCAGATTCTTTGTCATTTCCATATTTCAGATGTGTTGGTTAACACATTGCATGGTGAGTTTATGTTTTGGCATTTTCAAGGAACAACATCGTATCACCTGTGTCACAGATCCTTTTATAGGGTAGGCACAAAAAAAATTCATTCACACAAGCACGAGAATGAGGTTAAGGGAGCTGCTGAAGGTCACTAGAAGTCACGTCATGCACAGGACATCCATCATCTGACAGCTAACTGCTAGACTCTGCTACTCTTCTCAAATTACTGGAGTTTACATTTTTTAAATGAAATTAAATTGGCAGTCATTTTTCACCTCTCTGGAAAGACGAGAATTGAAACTTCCATATGTGTAGGAACAATTAAGAATACCACAAGTGTCTACAGCCGTGTAGGGTGTTCAGTGAAATATTTTGCTTTCATTGCTTTTTATCCACCGTTGCCTAGGCAACAACAAACTTTGAAAATTGGTTCTGCAAGATAAATGAAAGAGAAATACAGTCTTTTTAGTGTATATTCTACGTATACAAGTGTACTGTAAAGCATTGCTTAGTAAAATTGAATACTATAAATGGAATTTGTTGGATTAGTCCTCAATTTGCCTGATGTTTTTAATGGAGTATAAAACTCTAGAACTAACAAAATATTCTTCCAGAAGATCTTGGAGAATCATCTTTCTTGTCACTGTGTTATCTTTGAACATAATATCTTGATCAAACTTCAATATGTGTAATTATGTTTGGTCAGCTCAAGATTCCTCTTGCATACCCTAAGCTACTGTGTTACAGAGCATGTGTTTGCAGAATTCCAGAGATACTTTGTCCCGTCCCAGACCTGGCTGAATTTTAACTACGCAGACAGACCTCCTAGGGATAACCAGAGTTGAAGGATCTGGAGCACAAGGCTCATGAGGAGCAGCTGTGGGAGCTGAGGTTGTTTAGTCTGTAGAACAGAAAGAGTTCTCTCTCAGGAGAGACTTTTCACTCTACAACTACCTGAAAGGAGGCTGTAGCAAGTGGGGGTCGGTCTCTTGTCCCAAGTAACAAGCAACAGGACAAGAGGAAAAAGCCCCAAGTTGCACCAGAGGTTTAGATTGGATATTAGGAAAAATTTGTTCACAAAAAGGATTGTCAAGCATTGGAACAGGCTGCCCAGGGAAGTGGTGGAGTCACCATCCCTGGAGGTATTTAAAAGACATGTAGATGAGGCACGTGGTTTAGTGGTGGACTTGGCAGTGCTGGATTAATGGTTGGACTCGAAGATCTTAGAGGTCTTTTCTAATACTTCTTTCCCATACTTCCAGTAAATGTTATTTTCTTTGACAAGATCTTGGCCATATGCGATGTACAGAATTAATCAAAATTATACAATAAAGGAAACATCCACAAAAGCCTGGTGTTTCTTGATGGAGATGGAAGTTGTGTGGTAGGTTACCATTGTTAGTCTGGGCATTGCTCATATTTTTTAAGGGTTTACACCTCTGAGAAGTCTCTAGATTTGTTATTAAGTTGGGCCCCGACTCTTGCTTTTGTTGGTTTTAATTGTAAAAAAGCCTGATTCATCCTCCTAGTGTTTGGTCCATTTTTAACTTCCTGCTAGCACAAAGAAATGTGGGTGCTTTGATGGTTCTTTTCTTTACAACAGTTCAACAGTATGTTGTGTCCCCTTCTTTCGGGACATATTGATTCTGGCTGATCACTACTTGTTTGACATATTCTTTGCTTCCTCTATCTTCTTAAGAATTCAACAAGGTTTCTTCATTTTTGTTATGCATACAAAATAAATCAAATTCTTTGTTGCTGTAGTATTTAGGAAATGCTTTGTGACTTGTTACTCTTGAGGATTAAAATACAGGCAATAGGATATACTTCTAGGATGAGTTATTGCTTATCTGTATTACTCTGTTTCCTTCATTCTCTGTAGCAATTTATAGATAAAAACTCATGTTAAAACTTTACATGTAGTTCTTAGATTCTAATTTAATTTTCTTTAACAGCTAGAGTAGAAACTTCTTCATTTATTCACTTGCTTTAGGGAATTGTAATTACCTCCTTCTGGATAAGTGAGCCCAGAAGTAGTCTGGTTTCAGGGCAAGTTTACTGTTGCTCTAAAATTCTCCAAATCAGAGAGCAAGAGAGATTGTTCTCCACTTTGGGGTCTTAATCACAGCAATAAGAACTTTGGCAAATAATATATTTAGATAATAAAATGCTTTATTCTCCTGTGCTGTTAAGTCAAATGGAAAAACAAACGAAACAACAACAACAACAAAAGCCAACACCAAAAGAAATAAACAAACAAACAAAACCCAGATGAATTAATTTTGCTTAGAGCATTTCAAAATACTTACCAGCTGACATTAAACATGGAAAATTCTCAAGGCCTAATGTGGAAAGCTAAAATACAAAAATACTTTTCAAAGTCCCATATATAGAAATTTGCTGTAATTGGAACTAATCTCAACCCTCAGTAATGGTGTATTAGAAAATGTCTGTTAAAATAAAAGTGATCACAACTAATGAATAATGGGGACTGACAAGAAATAAATTTTAAAGGTAAGGATTTAAGGGTTTTTTTCCAGAGGTCCCATGCACTAAAATTTCCATTAGTGTTTTCTGGATTGTGGTTATTTACAGTAAGATGGAGCTACTGGAAAGGCTTAGGGGATCAGCAGCGTTCTCTTTAACTGTCTAACTTACAGTTGGTACTGCCTGTGGTCTGTCTTAAGTTACCTTAGAGAGGGGGAAACCTGATCTGCTGCACAACACCAGATTAATTCACATGATGGTCACATCCAGACCTTAGTACCTCTGAAAAGTTGCTTGAAGAAGGTCAGAGAAGAATTAAGAGCAACTCTCCCTCTGTAGATGTCCTGATGAAGAATTTACATTAGCAAGGGTATTACACATCTCCATAATTTTAAATGGCAGTATGGCCATGAATGTGGGTTTTTTACAGTCTGAAGTATTTTGGTTACTCAGAGCTTTACAAAAAGAGGGAAAGAGAAAGAAAAGAAAGCAAAACTACCTCTTTTCTTGCAAAGTGAAACATGAAATTAGAAGAGTTGAGGACAGGTCCTGTGAGACAGTGCCAGAAGAGAAGCAATTATGGTGAAGAGCATGGGAAAAGAGAACATGTTGGAAAAATTACACAAGGCATCGGAGGAAAACGGAAAGGATTGTAGACTGAGAAAAGACTACAAGTAGTGGAGGTTGGCAGACTGTCGTGGTTTAGGAATTATACTCTCCAATTCAGTGTCTGCACTGAGACTCTTCAAACCACACTGCTGCTCTCACTTCCCTGTTTTCCCCTTCCCCTCCCCCTTGTGATAGGATGGAGAGGAGAATTGCAGGCACAAAAGGCAAAGATCACGGGTTGAGATAAGAGCAATTTACTGGAAACAGCAGTGAGATAAGAAAGCAAACAGTAATGGCAACAATACTAATGACAGAGGGTATAAGAAAAGAAATTATTCACATAGAAAAAAACCCCAAAACAATAATAGACAACACTGGATGGCTCCCTTCACCCCATTTTCTTGACCAGAAGGAAAACCCTCTCCCTGGAAGAGAGTCCCTTTCCCTCACCCATGGCAATGATATGAGGTAGTACAGAATAACCTCCGGGTCCTAGTACTGCCCCCTTCTGAATACTGAAAAAAGTTAACCCTGATACAGAGGAAAGGAATAAACCAGAAAGAAGTTTAAATGAAGAGGAAAGCAAAGAGAGAAAAAGCAGGAATTAATGAACAAGTAGATTTGCAGCCTTACTACCAGAAATCCTTTGGAGCCCAGAATATGTTCACAGACCACAGTATAAGGTCTACTTTTTTCCTCACAGATTTATCTTCTAAATGTTATAGAGTTTTGTTTGGTATAGTGTAGCTAAGAGTTCATACGCAGCATAAAACATGATGTATCTTGTTATAGCAGTGCAGACTATGGTTTATAAACATCCAAGTTTATAGATCTTTAAGCTGTGAAATAACCACATCATTGTGATTTGTCTGGTCTTTAGCAGTTATTGTGCTTTGCTGCAGAGCCAGGATAAGGTTAGTAATGTAATACTCCTGAAGATACCTTTTAAATGTCATTAATTGATTGGACAGTAGCATTCACCTGAGTTACAGTTTTTATGAGTGCATTTTTCTGATTTCCATAGTTTGCCCATGTATGGTGATGGTGGGTATCTAATGAACACGCTCTGTAATACTTCTTTTCCTGAACTAGACTAAGGAACTTTCAGCATTAATTTTTCCTTATGGAGGAAAAGTATCTAACTTCAATTAAGCAACAACTACCTTGTTTCAACCAAGATTAGAAAAGTTCGTACTCCTTTACAGTGCCAAGTAATGGTTGCCGTCACCAAATATATGCATATATTGGCAAATAAAACAGGCAATTATCAGGCCTGTATGGGAGAAATATATTTTGCTGACAGTTTTCTGTTTCCTGTTATTAGGTTCCTGCTGATTTCAGGCAATATTACTGTGTACAGTTTTCCTGAAGAAGTGGAATTGATCAAAGAGCCTCCTGCTTCTGTTGTCATTTTTAACCTACTAGAAGTAATTCACAGTTCTCCAAGTTTGAGCAATAAGTTGGGTAATTATATACGATATTGTACCAGTTGTGGATCACACATTGATGTGCTGAGGCCTGAGCAGCAGGCCTCAGCCAGAGTTGACCTCCAAGATGAATCCTGGGCCCTTTGTGACTAACACCAGCAGTACTATTTAGCTAAAAATAGATGACAAAGATGCTTATGCTAACTCTTCATAACTTTGTGTAGTTATCTGCAAGAAATGTAATCATTGTAAGAAACTTTCTCAACTGGCATGAATAGAGGCTTGTTTGCAGGGTATTGTAGGGGAAACCCCTCCCAGTCAGGGCCTGGGCTCTGGCCAAGCCCTGTCCCTTGCTGGTCAGGAAGTGTGCCATCAGATCCAGGTGTTTCTGTGCTAAAAATATAATCAAGTCACTTTGACGTGCTGATTTGAACCTATAAAAGCTGGACCCACTTTCAGGGCGGATTTGGAGACCTCACATACGGATGGACGCATCGCGTAGGATTTTCCCAATTGCCTGGGAAGGATTCTCCAGGTCCTCGCTGCAAAATGGGGCTCCCCAGCGACTGTGGACTCTGGATGATGGTAAAGAATTTAGGCACTTGGGGTTGTATTTTTCTAAATCACTATCCTTTCTCTCATATAGTAATGATTAGGTGCATTACCTTGCTTATTTTTGCTGTTGCTAAAGCCAAGTGCGTAGATTTAGTGAATGTATCATTTTACTTTTATGTTACTTTAATATTCATAGTAAAACAAGACCATTCTTTCCATTGGTGTCTGTGTTCTTTAAATTGCCCCCGACAATTAGCAGGACACACATTGCCCCACACTTGCATTGCGTATCCCTTGGTTAGAAGTAAGGAATGTATGTACTGAATGTCATGAATTTCACATGCGAATTTTTTACTAATGCCTCTTATCACAGCAATTTATTTGTTAAAACAAGTTATTTCTTGTTTTTCTCTCATTGTTTGTGAGCACATTTTCTTTAATGCTGGGGTTACACAAAGTGTTCAGTGTTTGATAGCATAGAGAATAACTTTCAAAAAGCCAACAGAGGTGTATAAAAGACTATTTCCTAGAGTGAGAGAAAAATGCTGAAAACTGACGAGACACTGCAGCAGAATTCCAAATACCACTAATTTATGTCTTCCTAAAGAGTGTATATCATAGTTACAAATTTTTCTTAATGTAATTTCAGCAAGACACATATTTTCAAGTGAACTGTACTTCCATACATAAAATGAAAAGGCAGTAGTACTTCGAAGTCTTACTGTGAAATGCTCAATGCAATCAGGACTATAAAACCAGTTAAATATAACAAAAAGTGTTTATCTTCCCTTACGCTTACATTAGGATTGCTTTAAAAAGGGGAGAGGAGAGAGAATTTTACTGATTGATCATTCAAATAACTCACAAGTGAACAATAGTGCTCTAACCAGAAGCCTGTGTCTGGAATGGAAATCCTCTTCCACACCCTTCCAGGCTGACCTTCCCTCCCCCCATCTACCATAGCTCGTATTTCAGAGCTGAACTGGTTGACAGCAGACTGTGAGGTGCCAGGAGAAATGCATCATTTGCTCAAAAGAAAAACAGAGGTAAAACCATTAACTGCCCCCTCACTCTCCACAGGATGAGACAGATTTCTATGTAAGACATGAACTTGCTATTCCTCATTGGTACCACAAATCTCATAAAAACCATCATGTGTGCCCACCTACACAAGGGTTTTATCATGATTAAGAGGCTATATCTCCTCCCAGAAAGCTGAGTAGGTTATGGCAGCTAACCTGTCCCTGTGTTCTCATGTGATCAAGTCCTAAAGCCAAACCCAGGTTGTTGTTCTCATGTGATTTAGGCAATCTGCTTACATCTGGCAGGCAGACAAGACATGAACCAATAAAAGCAAAGTTTATAAAAGGGCACCAAGATGATGCTGTTGTTCTTGGACATCGGACATTTAACATTGCCTCTACTAAGAAATATTTATTTAGATAGTTACGTGTTTGTACCAGCAGACTCTGCAAGCAGATATGTATCAATAGTTGAGGCTCTTCTGCCCGTGCTTTGAACAAAAATGAATTGGCAGCAGTGTCCCTTGCATTATAGCTGCATCTATTCTTTGAATTTTTGGCCCCGTGGCCCCATTAGTCATAGAGATTGGGATGGCTGAATTTTCTTTAACTTCACCAATCAAACTTTAAGAATCAGGAAGAGCAGCTGAAAAATCTGAAATTAAAAATGCTTCAATATTAGAAAATTTTTTTAAAAGGCAAAAAGATTTTTGCTTTTCTTCTTCTACATCTTTTCTTTGGCAATGAATATTCACTCACTACTAATCATCAACCATAATTGCAGCATTTGTGTTAATGTGTGCACACTGTGCGTAGAATATATTTTGATTCCCAGATAGGTTTTTCTTTTAACTGCAAGAGGATCTTTCCATGCAATTAGGTGTGATGAGGCAAAGGATATTACTTGTAAAAATGGCTGGACATAGTGACACGTTGGCAATATAACAAACTCAACATTAAATATCCATAAATAAATGAACAAATTAAGCCCAGTGGCATTGGTTCCTGTACAGGAATTTTTATGCAAATAACCATTCAGATATGTTTTTCCCTTGAAATATTCATATTTGTCCAATAAACATTATTTATATCACATCATCATGGAAAGTGGAATGGAGGGAGTTTTCCCTTCCAAAGCTCAGCATTTTAAGGTGACATAGCAAAAAAAAAAGATTAAGGGCTGTCTGTATAAATGAAAAATTGTGAAATAAGCTGGGGTGTAAATTTAAGAGTAAATTTAACTATTCTCCCCATCCTTCACTTCTTATCTAACATGGAGAGCACTCCTGGTTTTGATTATCAATGTTATATTGGCAGATAGACAAACTCAATTACAATGTTTGTTTTAACCACACTTGGAAGTTGGGTTGAGTTAGGGGAGGCAATGAATTTAAAAGTGCAATGGCTGCTCTGAAATAACTGCGCATGAATATTGCTTATTTGGAACAAAAATGGATCTAATCAGCAATAGTTTCATGTGTAAGCAAGTATTAATAAAGTATTTACTTGGAGTCTAAGTGACAGAATTTGTAAGTCAGAAAGCAGTTATTTATTCGTTCCACTTAGAAGATATAAATCTGAATCCAGGCAAGGCTTTTGAATAAGAAACTGAACCAGACCATCCCTGAGCTCAATTAGAGCATTACGTAGGCAAGGTGTCAGAGAGGAGGTCTGCAAGCCATCTTTTTTTTCACCCTGCCTTTGGACTCAGCTTAAAGCCAGACTCATCCATTTTGTGACCGAAAGTGGTCTGAGGATGCAGTTAACCATGGAGAAGTGATCTCCTAGGCACTTAATAGCTAGAGATCCTTGAGCAGACATGTCGATGAGCCTTGGGTCTAGAAATACTGAGTCACAAAAGTTTTTGACTTGATATACTTGAGAATATTCAGCATCAGTGCTGCCTCCCAGCCTCAGCAGATCGTAACAGTTTCAGAGAGGACACAAGTTTAGACTTGTGTGTACAGATTTCCCATTGCCCATATCTTTTTGGCCCTTTATTGTTGGAAGGAAGGATTCTCCCCAGCCTGAGGAGAGAGACAATCCCATGCACAGATTGTTGTACAGGAAGGCATGCAGAGGAACCCTGTAACTCCCTTTTTTTTTTCAACTATGCCTCTTCTTTTTTTCAGGTGGGAAGAAGATATTGTCAGATCACAGTTTCCAGGAGGTGATGACTACTGTGCTGGAAATGCTGTCAACTCCAAGAGCGTTGTGTAAGGGCCAGCTAAACCTGTTAAACAAGTATATCAGCTCCCAGACATTATCACGCTCCAGAGCTGCTCTGGAGGCCACTTGTTTTTGCACTGAAGCAAGGCCTATGTACAGTGCTGCTCGTGGCCTGCTCTTCCAAAAGTGGATGGAAGAAGTTGTCAAATTTTGTTTCTGATTTCAGGTTTCAATGCCAAGGGATCGGGGAAAAGGTTTCTTAGCTATAGAAATTCCTCTAACCGCTCCTTGTGGCTTAACATCTTGCCATCTCATACTTTAAATGAAAATATGTTAATGTTGCAGCTGCCAATGAAGGAATGGGTTGAATACATAGAGCAGCAGCCAGTTCAACTGAACACGGACCTTGTGCATACGAGCTCTTGAAAGAGGCTCCACTCTCATCAAACCAGTCCTGCCTAGATTCCTTCTGAGACCAGCTGCTGCCCTGCCCCACAAGAGGTGACTGGCACTGGAGCTGAACTCTTCTCCAGCCAGGATGACTAATACTATTTGCATGGCAGTGCCATGGAAACAGTTGTTAGGAAAGCAATAGAGTTGCTGGTGACCAGGCCTATGAGCAAAGCTGGTGTCATGGGCAAGAGCTTTTCAGGACCTCAGAACCTCATCTGTCACAGCTTCTCCCAGTGCTCCCACGAAGAGACAGCCCTTCAGCAGATGATCCAAAATAGCTCTTCCAAATACTGTTTTCTCAGCATCAGAGCCTGACCTCAAGGTATTTATTCCTCCTCCTACTTCTCCCTCACTAATGCAATTTATCCCTCGTCAGTGAATCAGATCAAAGGTGCGTGAAGCTGCACTGTTAATTAGGTCACTGAAGAGGTGGGTGAAAAAAAAAGCAAAACAACCCAAAGTATTTTCCCCTCTGTAAAGTTACATTTCAAACTGACAATTTCTGTTATCTAGTGTAAAGTACATCTCCATAAAGGGTTTATCAACACAGGAATAGGGATAGCAGGCAACTAGGGGTAGGAGCAAGCAGTTGACTTTGCATCCCAGTTAAGCTGACATCAGCCCCAAAGCCAGCCTGTGGTGTGATGGTGCCACTGGTGTTGACCTTCTCCTCCTCCAGCTGAGTGTTAATAATAGTAGAATGAGGTACTTTTTCCTGCAGGTGTTTTTGAAAGAAAACTCTGCCTTGGATAGATGACTGACAGTGACAGTCTTTTGTCTATTCTCAAAAGAGGTGAGGTGTGGGTAGGAGCACATGAACTTTCACATCCGCTCAACTTCTTCCTTCCCCCTGTGGTTCTCTGAGAGGCCCACGAGACCCCCATTAAAGCAGAAAGAAGTTTAGTTGCCATGTTTTTGCTGTAATAAGCCTTCCAGCAGAGGTTGCCAACACAAGGACTGTGTTGTAGAAAGGATATGTGAAGTAGAGGGATATGAACACTACTTCCTCAGAAAATAACTGTCAGCTCATTTTGCACAGGCTGCTGAGAACCACCAAGCAAATTAATCACTTTCAGTCACTCCTAGCCTGAGAACAGCTGGAAAAACCTGGGTGACAGATTCTGGTTTACTAATCCTTTTAGTTTAGTTTTTTAACACCTGTGGCACCATCCTGCCTTTTCACAGTAGGAGCACAAGAAGGTCCCTTCACTGCTCCTTTTACCTCTTGCTTATCTTGCTTATTCACCTGCCATGTTCTATTTGTTTTTCTCAGCCAGCTAAGTCTGATTTCTTCTCGGTGCTGTTCTTCATCTTCTTTCCTCCCTTCCTCCACACCTTAATTATCACATAATTCCCTCTGGGGTTTTTTTTTCAGTTCCTGCCAAAATGACTGTAAAAAATAAACAACCAAAAAAAATTTGATTTTGACAACATTGGAAAAAAGTAGGTAATTTTATTTGCCAACTCATAGTCCCTAGAGAGAAAATTATCTTGCCTGTAAGACAGAAGAACACTTTGATAGAAACAAAGTAGAAAGCATTTGGAAAAGTTGGGTTCTAGCAAGATGTTTCTCTGGGTATTCTACAGCAAGGAAAACATACTTTGGTAGATTAGAGTGGTTTAATCTAGTTTGCTCTCTCCTGTAGTAATCAGTGTTAGTTGCTTCAGAGGAAGGTACAAGCTGAGGACTAACTCACCCAGAAAAAGTCTCTTTTAACACTTCTCATCATCACAGCACGTGACTACCTTTTCAGCCATTTAACTTAAGGTGCATGTTATTTGTAAAGGGTAATGTCCATGCTCATCACACAACTGATCCAAGTTCTAAAAGTTTCTTCTTTAAGATTATCTTCACTGATGAAAAGGGGTTGTGCTTGTGTGCATGCCCAAAATTTCTCATTGTGGAATGCTAGAGGAGACAAACACCTGGACAATGACTAGTTCACTATGGCTAGACAAGGTCAGCATTATCTCTAACACAGTCTTTCCACCCAGGCTAGATGTAGTGTAAGAAAAACTACAAGCTCTTACTTGCATGGAATTTCCTAGCAAGATGGTTACTAAAATAGAAAAAACCCTGTAATTTTGTCTGTAAAAATGACAGGCTGTTACTTGCTTTTTTTCTGGAATCTGTTAGTTGTTTTTTCCCTTCCTTTTCCCCCGATTTAAACATCATTCTTGTGTGATGACTCATGGCAGGAAACAGAGCTGTCTTGTGTCCTTGTGCAAGCCCCAGAAGGCATATGTAGGTCAACAGAGCGTGTACAGAATGTCCTGCAAACTTGAATGCAATGCACTCCACATTGTGAGTACTTACACTTAGAATTCACAAGTGCTAGAAGTACTGGTGGAACACTGTGTCCTGGGGGAAAAAAAAAAGGGAAATCCAGTAGCAAGAAATGACATCTGCTCGGAAAGATCTGGAGCCATACTTTTTGAGAAGCTACTTTGTTTTGGATTACTCTTTGCTAAGTTGTCTAGAGGTGCGGAAACTAGAGAATATCATGAAGTTTAGGTAATGTGCAAATTCTGATTAAAACTAAATAAATGATAAAATTGTGTGGTGACCCAAATAGCTTTTTCCACTGTCCAGCTTATTCTGTTGCTCCTACACCTTTGGTGACCCAAATAACTTTTTCTACTGCCCAGCTTTTTCTGTTGCTCCTATGTCTTTGCTATATGACAGATAATTATCTTTGATTCATAGAGAGTTACAACCTGTATGTGTGGAGAGGTTCTGTCCAAACACTAGTCACAAACATTTTCCAACAGTATCAGCCATGATTCATGTGGAAAAGAGCATGAAGCCTAGCCATAGAGATTAAAAAAGAGTTTTAAGATTGTTCAGATCTGTAGAGCCCCAATAATATAATTTGGTTTGCCATTTCACTTCCAAAAAGTCCCAACATCCACTTCATGCTACAAGTCATGCCTGAGGAACTTAAATACACTTCTGAGAACTTTGCAGATAGCTGACATTGGGCTAATGTAAAGCTGGTTACTACTTTAAAACAGCACAGAAAAATTGACATAGATGCAACCAACCTCAAAGTTATTTTTTTCCAAGTACCACTCCTATATGGATTAGTTCTTGACAGTTAAATTTTCCTGTTTTTCAAATTGTCTTTCAATCAGTACAAATACTGATTAGAGAAGCTGTGATTCTGACTGTACATGAAATGGCAAGTTCACATGTTGATAATGTATAATCTCCCTGCCAGTAACCTCTCTCAGTTGAGCTGGGAATAAATATAACACCAGTTAATTATGGTGATCTTATGCTTTATCCTCCCAGCTCCTTAAGATCTCCTGGGTTCATTTAGGAAATACTTTACCTTTTTTATTTTTTATTCAGCCCTTAAGTGCCAGCAAATTTATCCACCCTGGAACTGTGAACACTGGTTGTCAGAAGTAATTTCAAATTAGAGGGATATATGTTTTAAAACAATCCTTACACTGCAAGGAACCCAAATCTTAGCTGCCTTTCCTGGCACCAACAAAATTACAAAATACTGCTGGATAAATTTTCGACCTCGAATCTTTCTGCAGTGATACCAGATGGAAGGAAAGTTGGAAACACAGGGAAGAGATGAAGTCTGACTTGGTTTCACTCTTTTATATGTCAGTCACAGAGAGAGAAAGGCTCCAAAAGAAAAAAAATTATGCAGGTTCTTGTTTGACATACTCCGTATATTTCCCTCATAGCAGCATTGAAAATGTGTCTTTGTTAGAAAATGCCAGTTATCAAAAGTACACAATGTCACTGGAAAATGTAAGCCATATACAAAGGTCAGGAGACCTCTTGTAAGGTGGCAGATTTTACCTCTCTCTTTTGAGGGGTTAGGACTCTGTGCTTCGGACTGGAGAGAAGTCACACAGAGAGGGATTTGAAGAGGGTCAAATGAACCATGTAGAGGCTGAGGTGAGCTCTGTTCTGCAAAGAAAGGGTTTCAGCTGGGGTCCTTGGAGAAAACTATCCATCTCAGCTCTTTCGGTTTCATTGAGTTAGGCTTCTTGTTCATCTGTCATGTCAGGGAGGGGCATCAGATCAGTGAATTCCTTTCAGCCATGTCTTTCTCTTACCCAGTCTCATCTGCTGAGGGTTGTGCCGGTGCTTGGTGGGGAACAGATTTCATTGCATTGTGTGTTGAAAACAGCTTCCATCTGTTTTTTATACTGTACATTCTGGGTTCTCTGTAATTACATTAGCCCAGGTTTTAAAATAGATCCATTTAGCTTTGCAAGAGATTTCAATTGCTAAGCACCATTTCTCCTGTGCTGTTAGTTAGCCACTGAATTTCCATTAGCAGGGTATCTCAACCAAGGACATCTTAAAATTGTAGCATGATGTTTACTTGTCATTCTCTGGTGCTGTATGAACACAAGCTCTTCAGATTTGGCATTGCCAGTTGAGAACCTGAGTGTGCTAGCAAATTTGGTAGGGTTTGGTCGTGACAATTTCTTCATCATTATTCTCATAGGTAATCTCCATGGGTTCGTCACCTGATTGTCTTCAGATACTGTTAATAGTTCAGGAAAAAATATGTACCTCAGCATTCAGCTGTAATAACACAAATTTCTCCCCTTCAGGTTTCTGCTGACAGCACAGGAATAAAAATATGGGGGAAACAAAAGGCAGGAGGTTTGAAGCCTGGATGCTCAAGAATGGGTATCATTTTATTTTCTTCAAAATTCTCCATAGTCAAAGGAGACTTATCATAACACCATTTCCATCAGGAAAAAAAAAAAAAAAGGAAAAAAAACCCACCAAATTTTTTAATCTGTAAATCTGCCAGCCAGTATTCCAGATCCTGAATTGTTGGGTTGTTTTGATTTTTTTTTTTTAATATTTAAGATCACAAAATAGCCTGATTTTAAACTTATCCATAATAAGCTTAAGTAGCACTTAGTTGACAAAGGAAAATTTTCCAAATAAATAAAGCTATGCAAAGCACCTAAATAAAAGGCCAGACAATCACATTTTCAGGATGTTGTAAGCTGTGTGACTTTGGAACTGTGGCTAGTTGTGACCACAAGTAATTATTATCAGAGTGTTGTTTCTTAACCTGTGAAAAACAGTTAGGGACTGTAGTTTCTAATAGTTAGATAACTGCTTCCCACTAACCACTGGTGTAGTTATGAGTGTTGCCAGTTTTCAGCTGACTGAATTGAAACCAAGAATCAAAAGGTTTAAACTCTTTCCTGTTGCCAGAAACTGAGACATTGCAGACAATACAACATAATGGTTGTGTTTATTTAGTGTACAAATACAGAAAC
The DNA here is from genome assembly GCA_013400975.1 of Atrichornis clamosus. NCBI lineage: Eukaryota > Metazoa > Chordata > Aves > Passeriformes > Menuridae > Atrichornis > Atrichornis clamosus. Next base: position 83,741 of record WBMZ01014883.1, read on the forward strand.
ACATTATAAATGGCAACCTAGTCTTCAGCATATCACCTACTTCCTATGGATGAAAATGTCAGCCTGTGATTAGGAGATAAAGGTGGAAAGACCTTCTGGATCTATTGAATAGCCTGTTGTACTGGGTTTGTTGGTAGCTGGGGGGCTACCGGGATGGCTTCTGTGAGAGGATGCCCGACAGGGCCAATGCCAGCTGGCTCCAAGATGGACCTGCAGCTCTTGATGCAGACCATGGTGAGGCAGCTGTCCCCCTGTAACCCAAGCAGGTCCATGGTGAGTTCCTCCTGCATCCCGGGAAGGACCCCACACCAGAGCAGGTGGATGCCCAGAGGAGGCTGTGACTCCATGGGAAGCCCCCATTGGAGCAGAGTCCTGGCAAAATCTGTGACCCCATGGAGAGGAACACACACTGCAGCAAGGTCTTCTGGCAGGACTTGTGACCTCGTGGGGGATGCATGCTGGAGCAGTCTGTTCCTGGAGAACAGCACCCTGTGGAAAGAAACTCAGGCTGGAGCAGTTTGTGAAGAACTGCAGCCCATGGGAAGGACCTGTGTTGGAGAAGTTTGTGGAAGAGTTTCTCTCATGGGAGGAACAGGGAAAGAGTGTGAGGAGTCCTCCTCCTGAGGAGGAAGAAGCATCAAAGACAATGCGTGCTGAACTGACCACAGCCTCCATTCCCCATCCCCCTGCGGCTGGCGGGTAGAAAGTAGAGAAGTTGTGAGTAAAGTTGTGTCCAGGAAAAAGAGAGGGGTGAGGGAAAGGTATTTTAATATTTAGTTTTACTTCTTTTTACTTCTCATTATCGTACTTTTGATTGGCAATTAATTAAATTAAATTCCCCATGACGAGTTTGTTTTGCCTATGTTGGTGAGTGAACTCCCTGTCCTTATCTCAACCCTTTAGCCTTTCATCATATTTTCTCCCTTCTGTCCAGTTGAGGAGCGGGAGTGATAGACTGGCTTTGGTGGGCATCTGGTGTCCAGCCAGCATTAACTGACCACACCTGCTAGGATGGATATGCACAATTGCTGCCTGTTAAGGTACATGGTTGCTGTTCTTGATCAGAGGTGATGCTGGACAGTGGGCAAATAATACTTATACCAAGGAGACTGAAAGAATAATTTTAAAATACTGTATAATGAAATAAGGGAAAACTGTGTATCAGTGAACTTTCAATATAATTTAAAGTGAATAGGGAACAATGAATGAATTTCCTTTCACTTAAAAAAAGTGAAAAACTTGCTAAAATCTTAGCTATGAAATAGTACGTCCAGATATGGGCACTGCACTCAAAGCAAAAATACATGTCAGCTGAAGAAAATCCAAAGCTAGTAACAAGAATTGTAAGTAATCTGGAGACCTTAACCCAGGGTTTGAATAACGGGACCTGTTTAGTCTTGTGAAGAATGAGAAGAAATGTTACAATTCAAATATTGAAAAAGTTGTTGCAAGAAGGAGCAGAATCATTATTTTGTTTCATGTCCACTGAAATAGGATGAGAAGTAACAAAGTGGAAAGAGAAGGTGGTTTCATATTAAGAATGTTTAACGGTTTTATAAAAACTTTCCTAAATGTTAGGATAAACATGTACTGAACAAATGCCAGTTGGAAGTGATAGGAATACCTGCAGTGCAGGTAGGTTGGAGTGCAGCTGCAAGTTCAGCTCTGAGTGGGGGGAGCTCCAGGCAAGAGGCTGTGACTTGGTGACCCTTTGCACACCTGTGGCCCATCCAGGTGACCAGACACGCAGAGACACAGCAGGAGCTGGGAGCTGTAAGTACCCTGAGGCTGAACCAGGAAGGAAACCATGTCTGACTGGGAGCAGGGTGTGTAGGGAGTCAGACTGCTCACTGGAGTTGCCTGCTGCAAAGGGGCCTCAGTCCCATTAGCTAAAGTCTCTGGTAGTGGGAATGTGACTGCCAGAGTGCTCCTGAATGGTCAGACAGGAAAGTTTCCTTAGCAGGATGGCTGTGAAATACTTGTCTTCTTCACTTGTCAGGTTTCTGGCCATTTTGCTGAGAGGCAGATATGAGCTCAGCAGGTTTGTCCTTCATGCCTCTCTCTTCCTTGGAGCTTTATCAGGTACCCAGCAGGTGACAGCCTCTATCTATAGGAGTGCAGCATGCAGGTGTAAGAAAAAGAAAAAAACCTGCACAAATCTTTATTGCCCAAGTGCCAGCAAGAATTACATTTTCTTTTCTTTATCACTTTTTGATGATTCCTATTCCCAGTTTGAAGTGCACTTGAAAAGAACTTTTTCCACTTGCAGCTCCTTTCTACGCTACCATCAAGCCTGTATAGAGTTGGTATTCACTTGGAGAGCATCTGAGGAATCTGCAGCTAAGATTGTAATTGCACACTCAGACCTTGTGGTAAATGGTCAGAATTGTGCAGTTTTGCTCTAAGTTGGTGAGGAACTCATCAGACTGGTTGAGAAAAACATGAGCTGGGCCCCTTGCTCATCTTGCACCTGTCTGGAGCAAGGTCTAGTGATTGCAGGATCATCCATAAAAAGAACAGGGATATGTCAGGGTGATCATGATGGGGCTATACTGAAGCACAGGAGAGAAAAATGTGGCCACTCGAGAAAAAAGTGTGGCCACTCTAAGGAGGCCTGTATCCTTCTCTGCATATCCTCCTGCAACCCTGTATACTGCATAGTGCACTTGTGTTTAGGCAGGAGGATGACATGAGGTCAATATGATTTGAGAACAGGAGAAGCTGTACACAAGTAAATGGAGAAGCTGATCCAGATGCAGAGGAATGCCAGAAGGAGAGCGATAGGCAGCAGAATGGCTTATCTGAAACATATATGGATTCAATGCGACCCTGTTTCCTGCAGGACTTCTCACATGTACAGCACTGAAACAGGTGAGATGACTCAGTGCCAGCTTCTTGGATATATTTGTCAGTGCTGCTGTGGGAAGCAAGAAACCAGCAGGAAGGTTACAAAGGTCTTTTCTTTGTTGGTCTTCACATGTATATGAGGTCATTCCTTCTCCTCTTGATATAATGGGTATAAGCCATTTCCTGAAACTGTGTGAGTCCTACTGACTCATTAGTTTTCCTTTGTTTTTCTTTAAAAAGAATAGGTGGGTCTAAGGGAAAAGATGAAACACTTCTAAGGAGACTGTACTTTCATTTTGGCTCATTGGTCTTTAGATGTCTTCCAAGTCTTTTCTTTGTTAGTCATGTTAATTTAAGAGGTGTACATTGATGTTAGGACCTGGGCATCATAACTACCACTGCGTTCTAGAACTGGGTTTGGGTTTTTGTTTTGGTTTTGTTTCTTTGGTTGTTTTCCTGTCATGTATATTTATTGATTTCAGTGTATCTTTTCCTTTCCTGGTGTCATGGTTTAACCACATTATTATTCTCATACTAAATTCAAAACACAGCACTTATTGGCTTCTAAGAAGAAAATTAACTCTATTCCAGCTGTAACATGGGGGGAAATATAATGTAATTCTAGAAAAACACCTCTTTGGAACGAGATAGGCAAATTACATTTGTAATATCGAGAAGAAGCTGGTGGTTTGCCCCCTCGAAAAATATTTCTAGAAAAAGTGATTTGGATTCAGGTACATATACACATGGCATCTCTATATTTCTAAGTTCTCAAACAGATCATGCCTCCTAAGGACTTACACATTTTCTTATCTACAATATGGCAGTCTCAAAATTAAAAATATATTGTAATCTGTTTTGGATCAGAAGGCAAATGTAACATCCAGTGATCAGCTGGTAGGATACCCCTACCTATTAACATGGTGTCATAGGAATGGTACTCCACAATTCAGTGTTCCCACTGAAACTCCAAACCACACACCACCCATTCACTTCCCCCCGTTTTCCTCTCCCCCTCCCTGCTGCAGTGAATCGGAAAGGAGAATTGGAAGCACAAAAGGGAAAGATCATGGGTTGAGATAAGAAAACTAACAGTAACGGCAACAATATTAATAACAAAAGTGTGTAAAAGAGGGAGTGCAGAGCTCGACCCAACCACAGCCACGCCACACTGACCGCTCCCTCCGGCTCAGAACCAGCGTTACCTCACTGCTCCGTCCACCATGCTTGCTCAACTGGCAGGAACCCCTTCTCTCTCAGAAGCAAGAGTCCCTTCCCCCTGCCCCCAGCAATGACTGAGGTGGGACAGAGTAGCCTCTGGGTCCTGATCATGCCCCCTCCCTGCTACTGCAAAAAGTATCCCTATCCTGGCTGGAACCAGCACACAGGGTGCAATTTGTCCTTGCATTCCAGTTTCCCTCTTCTCTGCCTCTTGATATTGGCTATTTATAAGAGGTGGCTGTTCATTTTTAAGGATCTTACATTGGGTTTCAAGTTAATCAGTTCTCACCTGCTAACGTGTATAAAGGACACTGCCAAGGAAAACGCACTTGCTACAGTTAAAAGACTAGATTTTTTTGTCCATGCTTTTCATTTTAATAAATACCCATAAAAGGAAAAATTATGTGATTGTCCAGTACCATTCCATCTCATCCATGCTTCCCTTACAGAATGAGAGTTTGCCTACAGTAGAAGTTATGCACTATGATCATTGGTCTGTGGCGGAAATGATTTGTTACACATTTGTTGTTGTAACATTCCTCAGTTGTCTATGATGTTCATACCAATAGCATTACATATTTAGGTGTGTAATGATAAAACAGACCCACCCAATAATTATTACCACTATGAGACATCTACTAAAGGTCCAATTAGGAATATACAAGTCTATTCATGGATGAATATATATATGGTGGTAATTGCTAAGCTTGGTTTGGATACTTCAAAGATAAATGTTTTCATAGATATATTAATCTATTGCATGCAGGTAAGGTAAGCACAGTAGTACATAGGTTTAGAAGTTAATTGACTGGCTAGGCTTGGTAGCTTACAAAGTCTCTTGAGAAGTCGCTAATGAGAGCCTTATTCTAAGTATTTAATACTGCCTTGTCATGCTTGTTGTGCAGGCATGCAGCTGTGAAAAGGATTTGAATATATAACCTTTCTCTTACAGATGCAATAATCCAGTGCAGGAGAGTATGTAGTATGCAAGGCTGCGTCTCACGAGAGGAAGTTAGAGGAATGTGCTGTTAAAACTGAACAGTTGGATTTCTCAAGAGAGATGACATTGCAAAGGCATCCTGAATTGGTAAATGTGTATCTTGATTTACTTAACCACACATTTCTACTTTAATTAACAAATATGCAGAAATAGAATTGCAGGGACATTGGTAAATAAGTTCTTCTTACCTGCATTCTATTCTCAGCTGTAATTTAGCCTTGCTGTAGGAGAAAAATTATTATTTCATACCTCATAATTCAGTGATGTAGTTTCCATGCAGTCATCATCTTACCCACCACCACTTGGTGTTTATATGAGCTAAGGGGAAGGCTAAGCATTTTCCTGTAAGGACTCCACCAGAGTTTGATTTTGGTAGACAGAGAAGTAATTTCAGTGAGTGCAGTGAGGATGTCCTTGCACAGTATTCTTTGTTCTTAACTCTCCTGACCTGTCTGATGGACGGCTTCCCTTACGGCTCTCGCTTCTCTCTTTCATCAACATGCCACTTCCTTCCTCCAATGGACCTTCACAACCTCTCATTCTCTATGTGTTTCCTGCAACCAATCCCCTCCTTTTTTTTCTACCATATAAAGCACATAGACAAAGCCACACCTTGGAACTGAAAAACCAAGACAGAAATCATGGAACCAAAAATATCACCGCTACCACTTTGCTCTACTTTTGTCTTTCTTCTGCTTAACATCTGTCTCACTCTTTAGATTCTAAGCATTCCTTACGTTCCATAGTGAAAATGCAGGTGCACTGTAAAACCTTAAATATTTTCAACAATTCCAACAATAGAATACTTAAGTGTAACCATTGCATAAAAAAGCTTGAAACTTATGTAACTTTCTGAAATTTTCCTCTTTCTCTTCCACACAAACACCTTTCTTGGTTTTTCTTTTAATAATTAAAAAGAAGAATCTAGAGGCAACTGAAAAATTCATATACATGAAATATGCTTGGCAGAAAAAAATTATGGAAAAGTAGCCATTTTCTTCAGTTGCAGGGTTGAGAATTATTAAATCCTACCTGTATTTTTTCTGAAGAGGTTTACAGTAAATCCAACACCTGCTGTAATATATTTTGTAAGATACTGTAATCGGATGCTTTTCCCTTTGGATCTTACTTTTAATCAGTATAATTCTAGTTTTTATTATTTCCATCTGTCACCCTACTGTACATGTATGCAAGTCACATTCCATCTTGAAACTGAAATAAATCTATCGCACAAAAAGTTTTATTTTGGTATCTGACGGTGTTACTGTTAGATACACCAAAAAATGATGCATTCCTCTTATTTCAGGCAACTCGGCACTAGCATTATGAGGGTAGACTATTTAACTCTGGTTAGTATGTGGAGTTCTTGAAATCTCTCTCTGTTTTCTCTTTAGAAACAAAAGACCGAGATAAACTGAGGTCTCCCAATGAGTGTTTACAGGTTTAAAAAGTCTGAATTTTCAATCAAATATATTTTAATGGTTTTCATTAAGTGGTATTATTAATATAATACAACTAAAAGTAAAACATGATTTTCTTTCAAATTAAATTCTAAAGAGTAACATTGGCATCTGCAAGTTGGATGAAAATGCAAAATAAAGACTGAATTTGCTTGAAGATATTATAAGCATTTAGAACATGCTGTTGAATCACAGAATCATAGAAGCATTAAGGTTGGAAAAGACCTCTAGATCATCCACTCCAGCTGTCAACCCAGCACCACCACCATGGTCACCACTAAACCACTAAATGATGTCAAGTGACTGACAGCATACTACCTTCCACATATCTATGGGGTTTTTGCATGAGCTATTTCTCTTCCTGCAGCTCCAAAAGGGAAATTTTTTGCAACAGAAAAGAATCCCTTAGAAATATGTCCCTACAGTATCATAATGAAGAAATTGAGTATGATGAGATAATGTTTTGCTTTGAATTTTTCGAAGTCATTCACTTCCTTTTGAAACAAATGAGCCACATTTGAAAACATGGTTTTGTTAAAAATTAACTATTTGACTTATATGATGAGCTATGCCAAGAAGATATTAAAATTCCAATTTGTAAGACTATAGCAAAATAACAGAAACAAAGCAAGAACGTGTAGCAGCTTGTGTTAAAAGGAACTAAGGTTTCAGCATTTTAGTCAAAAGGCAAAGAATAAAGGAAAATATATTATTTATTACACAATAGTAATTTTGAGCTCTTCTTAATTTGAGATAGGGGAGGGGGAAAGGTGGTGTTTTAATTTTTGTTTTTACTTCTCATTCCCCAAATTTATTCTAACGGGCAGTAAATCAATGTTCCCCAGTCAAGTCTGTTTTCCCAGTAGCAGTAACTGGTAAGTGATTTCACTGTCTATCTTGACTGCCCTCTTTTCGTCCCT
>WBMZ01014884.1:0-116860 GCA_013400975.1 Atrichornis clamosus
CGGCCCCCGGGGACGGGGCGACCCCCGGGCACGGGCCTCCACACTGCGGCCCCGGGGCTGCGAGGCCCTCGGCGGCCAGCGACAAGTGGCGCGCGGGGGGTACAGCCCACGGGGACGGTCCGCGGGCAGCGTCCCGGCGGCGGCAGAGGGGACGGGACGGGACGGGACGGGACGGGACGGGACGGGACGGGACGGGACGGGACGGGACGGGACGGGACGGGACGGGACAGGAGTGTGACCCGGCGGGTCGGCACGGGTGGACTCCGGCAGCCGCCGCATCCCCCGGGCTGCGGGAACCGCCGCCGCGGCGGGGCCGGGGATGCGCCCGGCAGCTGCCGCTCCGGGGGTGATGATTTTACCGAGCTCAAAAATAAATGGGAAAAAAAATAAAATCCTTCTGAAAGCTGGGATTTGGAGCAGTTTGGCCATCACGCCAGCCGTCTCTCGCCCTTTACTCGAGGGGGTAGAGGAGAAGGTAGGAAGTGCAGTGAGGTTCGTGCAGATTTGTCTCTGCTTCCTAACCCTCCTTGCTGCCCTTGGGATCATCCTGAGCTCCCCATAGTTTGGGTTTTCTCGTGGGTCAGTGCCTTGGGCTGAGCTGTCTTGCTCTGGCTGTGTCTCGGAGCACGCACCTGGCAGCCAGGCTGGCGTGAGAGGGGCTTATCTTCCTCTTTGCTTACCTTGACTCTGAGGCACAATAACCTGCAGCTCCCAAAGGCCTGTGAACAAGGAAAACTGCTGATCCTGCAGAGATATCACTTTCTTCAGCTGCTCTGATGAAGGTAAAATTGGCATTCTGTTGTAGTTGTAACTTAATGGAAAAGATTTTGTTTTGTAGGAAACTGTTGCTTTTCTGTTTACAATAGTCTGAGGTTCCACATTAAGCTTCCCATCATGTGTTAACTTCCTCCCTGTGAGGCATCTCTGGCAGCTTTAGTTTGTTCTGGCATTTGACATGGGATGGCTTTGAAGTGTTGCTTTTGAAACTGGATAAGGTAAGCAGAGAGCCGCTATCTCAGTTGCTTGAAGGGAAAAACCAAAGCCAGCGTGCTGGGGCTGTGCTCCAGCATGGCCCTGTGCTGGGGCTGGGGTGCCTGGTGTGAATGGGATTAAACTCCAGGCAGAGCAATAAATTGCTTTCCTGGGCTTGCTCCTTTGGCTTTTTCCCAGAGGAGGCCAGATCTCAGCAATCCGGAGCATAAGCACCAGCCTCTTATCATTCCAGTGAGGAGTTCAGCACATTATGGTTTGATATGGTCTGAAGGCTGGGCTTTAAGTCACAGTAGGTGCTGGGCTGCAAGGTCCCAGTAGTTTTCTTTTCTTGAGGTAAGCTGTGTTCACTGGCATGAAGTGCCTTCAATGTGGAGCTGTCTCCAGCTATTTCTCCTTGGGTTTGGGGTGCGTCTTGTGTGTTGGAGTGGGGTATGTGTGGTTGCTCCCAGGACAGCTGCTGGCTCAGAGAGGAGAGCAGGATGGGCAGAGCTGCCCATCCAGGTGCTTCTGGAGCAGAGCTGCAAGGGGACTTCACCTGTCCTGGCATTGCCCCAAGGAGCAGTGAGGTGCCCCATCACTCCACGCAGCCTGTTGGTGCTGTACTTCTGCCACAGCTTTCAAAGCCTGTGCTCCCTAATTAATATGTTCATTAAACCCTAAATGTCTTTGCCTGATACAATTAATTGTCCTCGCACTAACTAGACTTTCAAGACCCAGCTCTTCTTTGGCTGAGAAGGGGTTGTGGGATTTCCCTTTCCTTATGAGTACTTGTGGGGTGGCTGCAGTGGGGATGTCTGGAAGGACAGTGTCGCAGTGTTCTGTTTGCTGGAGGAAGAAGCACTATTTAGGCAGTGGTCACCACAAACACTTCTGTGGTTTAGACCTTGGCTGAGTGTGAAGAGGTGGCACTGTGCTGTGTCACTGTGCTTCAGCCAAGGCTCTGAGTCCAGGCTCAGAGAGTCCAGCATCTCTTTTTGCTGATATTTGTTCCCTGAAGTTGCTGAAGGGTGTATTAACCCTGTGCTTGTGCCACCTTCTCATGAACTGTGGAAAGAACAGTCCTGACTGACAGCGAAACCTTCAGTTCAGTGTCAATGCTGTCATTAGAAGAGCCTTTGCTACCTGGGGGCAGGGGAAGGAGAAACCTATTTTGTAAGAGGGTTCAGGAAAAGGCTGAGGGTGCTGGATGGCATCTGGCAGGGTGGTTTGAGTCTCCACAGGAGGTATCTACCTGGCTGAGGGGCAGAGAGGATAAATCTAGTGCAAATCCAGGCACACCAAGCTAGTGGAGAAGGGATGTGTGTTGGTGGAGAGCTCAGTGTGAGGATTTTGTCAGTGCTGGAGCTTTGGAAGGCAGTTTGGTAGCATTTGAAATCAATATATGCAAATAGTCTGCTTTGGGAAGATGCCTGGAGAGAGGATACCTGTTACTGCCCTACAGCACAGGTGGATGATGGGCAGGTGCAGTGTTGTGGGTCTGTTCAGCTTCTCAAAGCCCTGACAATCGCTGGGTGCAGGGGAAGGCAGGTTCTGCTTACGTGGGAGACCTCCCTTGGCTCCGGGGCCCTGGGGGGATGCTGAGTTAAGCAGCACAAGTAGGCAAAAGGTGGGAGGGAACGTGGTTTGTGTGAGGTCAGCAGCAGAGCCCCGCCTGGGGCAGCACCAGGCTGTAGTAGGAGCTCTCCTGAGTGGGAAGGAGGGCAGGCAAGCAGAACTTTTGGGTGTGTTTTCACCTCTGACTTGGGGTGGGGGGAGACTGCTGCACAGCCTCTGGCAGGTGCTTTCAGCTGCTCAGCCCTGCCGCTGCTGCAGTTTGGCAGGTGGAGAGGGAGGCTCAGGAATCTGAGCTGTCCCTTTGCTGAGAAACCGTGAGGAGGAAAGTTACCCCTTCATCTTTGGGGTGAAAGCAAGGCCTGAGCTGTCAGTGTAAAAGCTAAGTACAAAGTTGGTATGAGATAAAATGTTATTGTCTTGTGTCTTAAACTGTAGCAAAGCTGACATCTCTGAGGACAAGGAATTATTCAGTAGCCTTACCAAAATTCTTCCTCTTATGTCTTTGTCTTGGTTTCTTCTCTGATTTTCAGTCTTTTTTTTTCTTTTTTTCTTTTTATCTTTTTGGCATGGGATGTCACTTGCTTTAAGAAGCAAACATCCAACAAGCAGGGAGGTGACCCAGTCACCAAAGATGTGTGGTTGGAAAAGGAATGTGCGTGGCTGGCTGTGGGAATGATTGAAGTGTACAAAGCAATTGTTGACATAATGCAGTCATCGAGGCAGATCTGAAGGTTGGTTAGTGGTGTTTGTGATGGATAAAGTATCAGGTACTGCGGGTGAATGAATGATACCAAATAATGCCAGGTGGTTAAGCATGTTGTTTTAATTAAGGCAGTGGTTAAGCTTAGCATGGTTGGAGAAAAGTGTCTGAAATCTTCCAAAGAGAAGAAATCCTGATAAATGATAAATTGTAGTAGGATACTAATCTGAAAGATGATGGTGGGAAGGAGCTACAGTGACTTTCATGGATGTGTGGGAGGGTGACTGCTGCTTTGTGGTGGTGGGTGAGGTGTGAGTACATGTGTTCCAGCTCTTCAGAAACTCAGATGTTTCTCAGGCTTGTGTAGTTGGTCACAGGTGGTGACTTTAAGGATTGAGTCCTTAATCACAGAAAAACATTTTATAGACTTCATCATTAATGCTGAGGTGTGGTCAAGGACTGCAGAACTTGCAGTTCTAACTTGCTTAGGAATTTTCAGTCTGGATTTGTTGGTCACTTTTTCTATTGGTTTAAGTCTTTAGAAACATTTTCCTGTTTCATTGCAGTCTTCAGTTTATGTATTTTATATATTCATATGTATTTTATATATTAGTTATTCTGGTTTTTATATTTCTGGCATAAGTCATATGGATAGAAACAAAGGGAGAAGCACAAATGTCATTTGTGTCAAGTACCTGACATTGGAGGAATTTTCTTTGTTGTTTTCAGATGCTGGTGTCCCTGGATGGGGAAGTTCTCCTGAAAGCCCAAGCCCTCTTGAGGACACAGCTTCTTGGTGGGCTGAGGCTTGCAGCTCAAAGGGAAGGCTGTCCCATGGCAGCTGGGAGCTTCATATCCCACAAACCTGCTGGTTTAGGGAGTGAACCTGGCCGAGTATGAACCCTTGTATTTTATTTCTTGATGTCACCCAGTGCATGAGCTGAGTCATGCTTTGTGCCTAAGGTGTGGTTTGTTGAGGGCTTGTTTCTTTTGGCTTGCTGCCCCGGGCAGGAATTATTTTAGGGTGAGTACTGCTGAAATAGTTCTTTTTGCTAGAATCCATGTAGGATTAATTTAGGTTGCTTGCGTCTGGGGTGATTTCAGTGTTTCTGCAGAGTGGTGGCTGTGTTCGGGGAAGGCTGTGAAGTGTTTTCGTTAATTCTTCAGTATTGTTCGGAGAGTTGATGATGGAGTTGTTAGCTAGTTAACAGTGACTGCTCTAATTATTCTGGTGTGAGTGTAAACAGCAAGGCTGTGGTGTGCTGGAGCAGCACTTGAATGTGTGTCTTTCTGAGATACAGACATCCTTCTTTTTAATGTTCCTGTGCTGTACTCTCTGCAGAGCAGCCGTGTGCATGCCTTGGACAAGCAGGAAGGTCATGGAAGTCCAGTTTTCCTTTCTGCTGGTCCTGGTGCTGAGTGGCAGCTGCTCACTTGAGGGCAGGGAACCCAAATTCACGGCCTCACTTTTTTTTTGCTACCTTGTGCAATTCCGTGTCTCCAGTAGTTAACACTCACACCAGTATATGTGAGGACTATATCCCATGCTTTCCAGAGCCTGGGATGTTGGTGGGAGTCCTTGCTGCAGAGCCGAGATGGGGCAGAGGGGTCTGTATTAAGCAAAGAACTCTGTGCCAAGGTGGAAGAGAGCAGCTCCCTGAAGGCTGCAGTTCCTGTGCAATAGCCCATCAATGTTCCTGGGGTGTGCTGATTGTTTTTCTCAGCCAAGTGACACTGTGATTTTGTGACCTTGTGAGGAGAGACCATTAATGACACATTTTGGGTATGTATTAGGTCCCTGTTCCCATGAGGAAACTTCAGGGCAAGACTTCTGACTTTGCACAGCTGTGCAGATAACATTTTCTTCAACTTCAGAGGAAAAGAAGTCTTAAGTGTGGCATTCTCACTTTACACAAATTTCTGGTATGGCTGTTGAACTCTAAGCATGCTATGTAGAAGCAAGTCCTACAAACCCATGAGGCTTTCAACTGGAGAAGGAATTTGATATGTAGGATGTTAAGACAAAGAAGATTCATTCAGTTGTTTCCTCTGGCTGCAGATTTCCTTGGTAAACTGCAGATCGACCCAATTCACAGATCAACCCAAAAACTGAGTTCTTAGCATGGGTGTTAAAGTAGGGGCTCATTTGGGGTGGGAAAATGAGAAATAAAGTGCTGAGGAAGCCCAGGCTAAAAAACACCTTCTGAGGATGTGTTAGTGTTGCATTTCTGACTGATGAGGACTGTGGTGAGAGTGTGAATCAGTGGTACCAAGGGATGTGAGATCATCCCACCCTGCTGACCTGGACTGTAGTGCCTGTGTTTGACAGTTTGGTGCTGCTGGAGCAGTGCTCTGAGTCAGGTGCTGCTGTTCTCCTCCTGGTGCTCCTGAGCTGACCAGAGATTGGTCACAATTTGATCTTGCAGTCTTGTGAGTGCAGCAGAGCTTGGACCACCCACCCTGTAGTTTGTCTTGGTTTTGCTCAGCTTTTGTAGAGTGTACTTATTAACTCAAAGACTATTTGTCTGTCATGAGAGACTTTGTCATGGGTGTCTGTCTCTTCTTCCCCTCTCCCACTCTAGGCAGTAGTTCAGGTTTCCATTCTGTAGAATAGAATGAGTCCTAAACCCACACAAGAGCTGGTGAGGATGGATTTGCTGTACACAAACAGCACAGCCCCGTGAAGCCCACAGCTGCAGCCTGGCACATCTACAGTAGATAAAGCTGAAGGAGTTGGGCAGCAGTAGGAAAAGAATTGAGCCAGCCCAGCTTTGCAGAGTACTCTATGCATGTGTGTACCTGCCTGAGGGGGGCTCTAATTATCCCAGCTCCCACGCTGTCCTGCTGCTGCATCCAGCTCCGTCAAAGTTACTCTCAGCTACCTCCTGCCTTTGTGCTTCCTCATCACGGTACTGGCAACACGCAGGCATTGCCAGAGCTTCTCTCCTGCCCCTGGACCTCCTCGTGTGCCAGATGCAGCTGGTGGTCTTAGGCTGCTCTGCTGCTCTGATGTGGTCTCTCAGAGAGAATGTGGGATGCTCAAAGGGATCCCTGCTAGAAGAGGGTCTGTAGCTGTTGCTTCGTGCCGGGTGCCAGCTGCCAGACCTTCCCTTCCCCTCATTCCAGCCCAGCACGTGAGGCCTTGGCTGTGGACAAGGAGCTGGAAGATGTGCGAGCTGCCTCCTGATCAGGAGCCTGCCATGGGTGTGATCTGAGGATGAACCACAGCTCCAGTGGAGAAGGAGGCTTCCTTCCTGCAGTGTGTGAAGTGATTGATGGCAGCATGAAAGAAAAGGCATGGATTTGCCTCTCGAGAGAGCTGAGTACTGCCTTGGAAAAATGTATTCTACTGCTTCAGAGCTTCCTTCCATGCCTTTTGTTAGTGCTTACAGATCAGTGTGGAAAAAATGGGAGGGAAGGAGAGAGAACTGGGTTTGGATACTGCTGATGTATAGAAGGTGGTAACCCTATGCCAAAGAAATCAGGATACTTGAAAGGCAGGAGGACCTCTGCAGTGTTCCTGTGACAAATTATTACAGTACATAAGCCAACCACTTAAATGAGTCAAGTCTTAATTTTGACACATCCTAGCACCTGATTTTGGAAATGCTGTCTGGGTAGTGCTGTTCTGGGAGATTATTTCTGCTGAAACCATGGGTTTGGGTCTGCTTGTGCTAACAGTGTGCCTGCTTCAAGTGGTAGTACGAGGACAGGAGATTCATCTGCTGACCTCTCACTAATGAGGTGCTCTGATGCCAAAGTCTGGATTGACCTTTCTGTAGCTGTCAGGTAGCTTGACTGACAAAGGCTGATGATATCTGAGGCTTCCAGGCAGAGTGTAAAACAGATCTGAGATGAGTCTTTTAGCCTTTCTGTGTCAGCACCTCATCCCCAGGCTGAGAGGTGTGGCTGGAAAAGTGAAAGGTGTCCGAATGCAGTTAGTTAGGCCAATCCTTGCTGAGTGCAGGGGTAACAGAAACGTGTTCCCTCAGGGCTGGGGTGTGGGGTTACTGCGTGAGCAGGGTGAGATTTGTTGGAACGGTGGGAACAAGGTCCTCTGGCTCAGCTTGTCCTGTGGTAGTGGGCATGAACTTCATTGTTCTCAGCTATGTTACTAACGTGCACTTCCAGGTTAAAGAGTCCCTAACCATCTCTTCCAGGATGCTTTCACACTCTGATCAGGCTTCTGCTTTGTCCTTTCTCATGCAGTTTGATGTGAGCAGTGCTTGTAATATGCCTTAATGCAATAGTAAAAAGTCATGCTTTATTCATAGCAATTGCTGGGAGTCCATCCCTTAATGCCAGGTTGATTGATTTAAGTCAGACTGCAGAACAGAACAGGTATTTTTGATTCATTTGCAGAGTTTGCTGTTTCCAGGGAACAGAAAAGTGGCTGTGCTCCACATGAATGCCACTGGATCTGTCTTCCATCCAGAATGATTACCACAGATGCAAGAGGGCAATATGAGATTGTCCAACCTGTGGGAATTGGTTCTTCTGTGGCACATCCTCCCAAAGGAATGGACGAGCAAAACCAATACAGCTTTCCTGTGCTCATCCAAACATCTGCCTGCTTGCCTCACTGTTTATTGTGGTAAAAGCACAAACTTCACAGCAGGGACCAGCATTTTCTCTGTGAAGCATCAGGCCCAGGTGAAAACAGTGTCTGAAGTGCCACAGCAATGGAAAATAAGCCTCCAGATCTGAGTGGAAAAAATGGCAGATGCTCTGGGGATGCAAAGAGCAGTTTGTTATCTAAAGAGAAGTCTTCTATTTGACTCCAAAAGCAGCATGTTGCTGGGCTGCCTTTGGTTCAGTGCCTGCCCAGCACCCCAGGGGAAGCCCCCTCCCCTCATCCCCAGAGGTCCCAGGTCTCGCTGCTCTGCCTTCCTTGCTCCATGCAGTGGGTGCACTGGCATCCTGCTGATGCCATGGCTGCAATGCCAAGGTGGTTTTGAGTTTTTGCTGTGAGCTGGATGAAACCACCTGGATTCATTGAGGGTGTTTTGTGGTTGCTGCAGAGTGCTGAGAGTCTGATTCCATTGAGGTCTTGTGGAGGAAATGAAACCCAGAGTCTTTAATATTCCATGCTCTTTAGGTATGAATAAATTTTTCCTTGCCCTGAAACCTTCTCCTGCTGTGAAATCCATTCCAATCTCTTTTTCTAAAACAATCAGTCTCCTTCCTTCCCTCTCTTTTCCCATGCCCCAGCTTTCACTAACCTGGAAATGTGCTGACACTTCACCATCAAACTGGTTTCTAGCATGTTAGGGAGTTCTGCAGAATGTCTTTGCAACTTGTCAGTGTACCTGCCTGCAAAAGAAGGGGAAGATGGCTCAGAGTTGTTCATCTCCTGGGGAACTTGGTTTTCCTAGCTGAGGATTTCTGCAAAAGTGTCTGACAGCCCTGTCCATGTCTATCTGTTCCCCTCTAAAGGAAGGGCAGAAGGTTGGGGAGTCAATGAAGAGCATTATTGTGTTTTAATACATTCTTTTTGGCAGTGCTTCCTCCTGTAGCAAATCCCTGTCCCACCATGCAAATGTTCTGACTTGAGCCCCTCTGGAGCTGTCCCTTCCACTGTCATGTCCTGTGGATCACTCAGTGCCTCTGCAGTTCTTGCTCTGCTTTCTTGGCAAGAAGCCTGTGCCTCACACTAAACCCCTTCCTGCTCCACTTGCCGGGAGACTGAGCTGTCCAGCATAGAAATTGTTTCATTCATGTGGAATTTCTGCAGGAACCTGGTTTGGTGGCAGGTGTGGCTCCTGAGGGGCCTGAGTGAAGCCCCTGTGTTTTCAGGAGCAGGTACAGGTGACTGAGGTTGTGCTGGCAGCCAAAGCCTGTTTGCACCTGGGCAGTTGATACCTTGAAGCAAAGCCATCCCAGCCACGTGCTGACCTAGAGAAACACCATTTCCAGCAGCAACTTGGCAATTCCAAAGTTCTTCACCTCCTCTGAACCCCTCTGTGGCCCTGGTATCTCCCAAGCTGAGCAGTGCTGGAAGTTGGGAAGTTTGAGCCAAATAACATCAGCTTTCCTGATGCCTTCCAGCCTAACAGTGCCTGGCTCTTCCTGCCTTGCACAGCCCCGTCCCCTGGTTAGGGATCCCTGTGGAGATTCACCAGAGCCAAAGGATCTGTGGGGATCTGCTGAGCAGCTCCTGGGGGCAGGCAGGGAGCCAAGCACAGGCTGGTGAGCAGGAGGGGGTGTGGGGAAGACTGCCCCGAAGGGACTCTGAAGATCCTCTGAGGTCACTGTTAAGTCTGAACAGCCACAGCATCACTCAGTTGGGAACCTGACCTGCAAAACCTGGAGCCTGAAAGGATGTGACGGGGAAAGCAGGAAAACACCAGTTTGTCGTGCCCCTGGGCTGTATGGCCTTGGGAATCCACATCCTCCTTGCCTTGTTGCTGTGCTCAGAAGCAAACCAGTGCCTTTATTCTGGCTTCCTCTGGAAGCTGCAATGGGGACACCTCCCAGGCACTGGGGAGGGTGATGCTGATGCTGATGAAAGCAGATTCCTCACATTCATACCGGATGGAATGCAGCTGCTCCTTCATGTGAGAAGCTGGAAGCCTTTGGGCTCCCCATACCTCTCACAGGTGCTGGGAAGCAGCTGCTCCTTCCACGGTGCCAGGCAGGTCCTCCATCCAGCTCTGCAGTGTATTAAACCAAACACGCTCTGGTGATTGGGGTGGGGAGAGTCTCCTGTCAAATTATTTGTTCTGGCTACAATTTTGTCTGCTTGGAAACCTGTCATTTTCTAGCCTTTCAAACCCACCTCCCAGAGAGCATGGGAATTGTAAGTATTTAGACATATAATAAGAATGATGTAATTAAAATCCTTAATTTTATTTTTCTTGTTTGAGTTTAATTCCTTTGATTTAAAGGGTGGTAGTAGCTAATTGGATTCTGGGCCAGGCTTGCACAGGCAGCCAGGGGGAAGGGACTGCAAATGAGTCTAGCCAGGAAATTGCACATTTAAATATAGTTCTTGGTAGGGTCAGCAAAACACCCAAGGGACAAATTAAGAGTAAAATTTCTGCTGTAATGTGTTCATTTAGCTGCAGACATCATCTTAAGGAAAACAAAAAGGAAGCTTCAGGAGCAAATTTCAGGGTAGGTGTCCTTTCTGCACTGCATTTGTGTGCTGCTGCAGGTCTCCACAGGCAAGTAGCATCCTTCTCCTGGCTCTGGGTTGTCTGGTGCATTGGCTGATTCCAAGAAGAAACCACTGAAGGGATTTTTGGGTTTGGGAGCATTAGTGGCTTCACTGGAAGATGTAAATCCATAGTTCATATAATGCTGTGGGGCTGCTACTGCTGTTAGCAGCTTTGGCACAGACCACCTGGATCTCACTGTTCTTCAGGTGCAAGGGAGAGGGGACCAGCCACCACCTCGTTGCACTGTTGGGGTTAGGGGGGGACAGCTTTCCCTGTGAGGCTTCAGCTTCCCACTCCCATGGGTACTGACCAGTTTCCCTGAACTGGTGTTCAGGAATGTGATTGGAGTCAGTGGCAGGAGGTGGATTCAGCCTGAATAAAGAGAATTCAGGGAATTGAAGCACTGGATTTGTCCCTTTGGAAATGTGCAGCCTTGTGTTGTTCCTGTTGGGACCCGTGACCCCCTCAGCAGAGGGACAAGATCATTGTCCCTGCCGGGGACACGAGTGAGGGGAACAGTGTGTGAAGCAGCCAAAGCCCAGGATGCAGGACACGGAGCACATCTGGAGCAACCCCTGGCTGAAAGCTAGCACTGCTCTCAAGTTTGACTAACGACATTAGTTTTCCAGCCTTTCTTATCCTTTGGTTTGGGCATGGCTAGTGGCACGTGCAGCAGAGCTCACCTTCTCCTTGGTGGCAGTTCAAGAACAGTCTGGGTTAGTCCTTGGTGGTTTTAATTTCCCCTTAAGGCTAAGGTAATTGTGCTGGTGATAGGAGATGCAGAAGAGCAGCTTGGTTTGTGTTTCCCAGGGCCTCAGACCCAGCCCTTGGTGCTCCCTCTTTCATGTTGACTGTCCCCAGGGGAAGGCCACGTGCTCAGGGAGGCAGAGCTTGTTGGCAATGAGGCCTGATCCCACATCCCTCCCCTCTCTCCAAGGCTGCAGAGCTGTTGACTCTTCACTCTAGCTGGACTAAGGTTCCACAAAAGCTGGGGAGCTCACCATCCCACCTCTCCTGCAGTTATCAGCTGGAGGGAGAGCTGGCTGGACATTGGTCAGCAGGTGTGAGCAATTGCATTATGCATAACTTGTTTTTTATATATATTCTAATTAAATTATTAGTAATTATTTTCTTTTTCTATCCTATTAAACTGTTTTTTATCTCAACTCACGAATGTTAGATTTTTTTCCCCCCCAATCCTCTCCCCCATCCCTGGAGAGGGGACTGTGAGCAAGCAGCTGTGTGGTGTTTACCTTCCTGCCAAGTTAAACTACAACATTTAAGCTCTGTTTTTAAAGCCTGCTTTGATTCTCAGCTCTTTGAGCCAAAACTTGCCTTTCTTACAGTATTAAGCACAGTGGGGCAGTGAGCTCTCTATTAATTGGCTAAATAATAACGTGGCCAAATTTTCAAGTGTGGTCTAGGCTTTCTGCCTGGATGTCGAAAAGGGAAAGATAATTACAGTGTGAAGCAAGGAGAACAGGCTGGCCTGAAGGATATGTCATTAAGGTTCTCCTCAGGTGCCAGGTCAGCCCATATCAAATCAGAGCTGCCTCAACCTCTAAATTTCTTCCTCCTTCAGTGAAATTACTACCAAGTGGTTTCTTGCAAGTGTAACCACCTTTTATAACGAGAAGGAATACTGGCTGTTTCCTTTAAATACAAATAAAAGAGGCTGGGCTGGGATTGCAGAAGCAATATACAGAAGAGGGCAGTTTCTTCCCTTGCCCTGGAGCACTGCACAGCGTGCCTGTGTTGCCTTCCTGCTGACCCCGTCTTGGGGTCATGGGGCACCGGGTGTGTGTGTAGGGGGTTTATCCTCTCTGACACCGTGTGGGCTGGGGGCTGCGGTGCCTGAACTCCCCTGTGTGTCTGGCAAGCATGGCACAAACAGTGCTGCCTGCGCAGCGCTTGTCGTGGTGCAGAGCTCAATTCCCTACGGTGTTGTGGAGACAGAAAAAATAGCTTCCAAGTGGTTGTAGACAAATTCAGAGGTGTTCTCTCACGGCTCCCTGAGCGACTGCTTGAAGCTGGGAGGTGCTGTCAGGAGGCCAAACTCTCCACTTTTCCTCATTATCCTTACTATTTTTAAGTTCTTAAGTTTCTGCAGCAGCACTCCTCCAAACATCCACTGCTGGCCACTGTTAGAATTCAGGGCAGGGTGGATATGGGGCCTGACTTGGTATAGCTTTTCATATAAATGATCTGCTGGCTTGTTTTCTAGAAGCTCTTGACCTAAATCTCAAATGTGATGCTAGTTCAGGAAGGAACAGCAGTCACAGATCACACATGTGCAGAGTTTCATCTCTTTGTAGCTCCCTCTCAACATGGAAGGTCTTGGTGTCAGCTGGGGCCAGGTGGGACTAGGACCACGTAAATCAGAGCTTTTTTTAAAAAATAAATTTATTTAATCTGTTTTCCTTCTGAAATGAGACCCTGGATGAAAGACAAACCAGATACCTGCTGTGTGTCTCTGTCAGTCCTGTCTCCCACTCTGCCATCCATCAGCTTCAGAAGCCTTTGTGCTCCTGGACTCAAGTGTCTTGCAGTGGTCAGGGCTGCAAGGATTTGATGCAAGTTTGCAAGGAAATGGATGTCCAGGTGGAGGGGGAAGATGTTATGGTGAGGGAAAAGTGAGGGGCTGCAGTCATTAGCTCTGCTCATCCCAGGACAAGGTGACTCAATGCTGCTTCTCTCATCTTCAGTCTCTTTCCTGCCATCCTTCTGGTGCCATTCTTTGCCTTTTCCTGCACACAGTGCTTAGTCCTGGAGGATCCTTGTCCAGTGAGCATTTCTGAGGCTGAGCAGGGGCTGCTCTGATTCAGGGCTGAGCTGCTGGGAGAGCACTGCTGGTCAAAACCTGGGTTATTTTGGAGAAGCAATGGACAGTGATGCTGGGGTGTGTGAACACCAAGCCTCAGAGCTACTGCATGTTCTCTGTGAACACACAGGAGGAGAGTGCTTGGGGACACTGGCATTTGGAGGTCCAGGATGCAGGTAGGTTGCCTGACCAGAAATTATACAGAAACCTGAACCCTAAGTCAGCTTAGAACCCTTCACAGGACTGCCAGCAAGGCCCACTCACATGATGCCACATGGCCGAGCTGTTGCTACACCAGTTCAGTTGGTGTCACTTTTCATCCTCCAGGACAGTCTGTCATAAACTGTGTTCCTGAGCCTTTCTGAGACCATTTTTCCCTTTAAAAGTCCACGTGGGAGCTCCACCACAGAATTTGTGGTGCTCTCTAAAACTTCATCATCCTCCCGCAGTGTTGAACCCTCTTGCACAGAGGGAGGAAGATGCTGTGTTTTGAGGTCAGGGTGAGCTGAAGTGTGTCAGATCAAGGCACAAATTTATCTTCATAAACATCTTCAATGGATCACAAACCATTGAAGGAGTTGGTGGGATGTTTGTGTGGGTAAGGAGTGGGCAAATGCAGTCTGACTTGAGTGCTGGCTAATAAAGAGTCTAGTGCAGAAAATAAAATCCTCAGAGGAGATTTAATAACTGGGGAGAATAATTGTAAAGTACTTCAGAATATTAACCAATGGCTGAATGCATCCAATTAGCTTAATGAAGCTGGGTGGTTGGGTTCTTTTTTAATCAAACAGATGGGCAAAACATTATGCACAAAAAATGAGATCTGAATACAATGAACACATTAAATTAACAAATAAAAGATAGAGAAAGGGTTTGTTTTTCAACTTGAAAAGTGAGAGCTTTTTCTTCACCAAATACTCAAAAAAGAACCTTAAATGTCAGGATTTCTTGAAAGTCTCAGGTTGTTACAATTACTATTTGCAAAGGCTGGGGTGTTGGAGATGGGGTCAGCCTGGGGCTGGCTGCACCTGCAGGGAGGTGAGCGGGTGCTGGAGGCAGCAGTGCCTCACCACCCATCAGTGCTGCAGAGCCATGGAGCAATCCCTGGCTGCTGGTGAGGGCTGGATTCCCCAAAGGCAGGCTCAGAAGCAGTGATACTGCTTAACCCTCTGCTCCAAAACCTTTTACCTGCCTGTTGGTAAGTGATCGCCCCCGTGACCAGAAAGCCCCATACTCGGAGGCTTAGCAGGGTGTGAGGTCACTGCTGCTGGTCACGGTGCTCTCAGCATCAGGACACCCTGATGTCCTGTGCTTGTGCCATCGTGTCTGGAGTGGCTGCAGACACCCACCTGTGATGCTGCTGGCCCCAGTCAGGGAGATGGATTCCCACCACTGGTTTCCCTGGCCCTGCTGCAGCACAGGCTCCTGTCCCTGTTGGTGCCCATTCCAGACACACTCCTCTGCTGCCTGCCTGACCAGTTTTGCTGGGCCATGGAAGCCTGGTGCAAATCAACGTTGTGCCTCTGCAGATGGGAGACTCCCCTCCATGCAAACCTTGAGTGCTTGTGTAGGTGTGTAATACAGAGCTGTAATATCAGCGTCCTGCCAAGGCTGGGAGTGTTTGCTCCAACCTAATAAGCCTAACAAACCACTTTGATATTAAGCCTATAATAATAACACCTTGTAGCTAAAGAGTGTGTTTTTCCCCATTGGTGAATTACTCAGCCCTGTCTTTTCAGTCGCTGTTTAACAAAAGCAGAGACTTTCCCAGACTATGTTTAATTAAACAGAGCTCAGAGATCTCTTCCCCTTCATTTCAGTGCTGTGACTGTGTTGCTCTGCAGTCTCATCTCCAGGGCACTTGGAAATGGAGCTTGTGCTCTGCCCCTGCATAGGCTGGGCAGGTCACCATCCCCTGTCCAGATGTGCCTGTCCAGATGTGCCCAGTGGTGTGCAAATCCCAGAGGGGCTCACATGTCTTGAGTCTCACAGGCTCCAGCTGCTCTTGAAGCTGAGTGGGGTCTTGGTCCTTGGAAGTGGCAGTTCAGCCAACATGCTTTACATTACAACTAAGATTTAGGGTCCTAATTTCTACCTTCTTCCTTTTTTGGTTGCTAATGTAGCTACAGGAGCATTTTGAGTGCAATGGCTTGGTTATCAACAATTAGATACAAAGGGAAGGCTTTAATTTGAAGGCTCCTCACTTCTGCCTTAGGAGGTATCTGTGAGCAGATGGTGGTATGCTCTGGTTTTGCTTATTCTTGCAGATTATTTGCCAGATAATTTTTCTGACTAATTCTTTGGCCCGTAGACTGTTTATAAACCTGGAGTCAGGTTTCTGGTAAAAACACTTGTGTTTGCAAATTTTAAAATCTGTTCCTGTGCTGGCTTGCTGATGTCACTGGGAGCAGGAGACAGTTCTCTGGGTGGCAGGTGCCCTCTGCTCCATGGGAGAGAGGCAGCTCCTAAAGCAGAACCTCCTTCTCAGTGACAGGATGGGAAGAAAAATGTTCATGCCTGGTTTGGGGCTTATTTTATTTTAAAGCATAACATGGCTGAAGTCCTAACCCCAGCATCATTACTGCCACACTGACCTCCGCTGAGGTCACATTGCTGTTTCAGGTGGCATGGCAAGGAGGCACTTCTGCTGCCACAGGGTTTGTGTCTTGTGCAGGTGCTGCTGCATAACTTCACCTGTGCAGAGCAGAAGTCGAGGGATTTACCTGTATACAGCTGGGCAGGACACTGGTAGCAGTACTGGTGGGGGCACTGCAGCCACTGGCACAGCTCTCCCAATGCTGAAAGACTGCTGTGATTTATTATTGTTGTTGTTGTTATTATTATTATTATTATTATTATTATTATTATTATTATTTTGTTGATGCTATTGTTATTATTATTGTTGTTATTATTATTGTTATTATTGTTGTTATTAATTTCCCCCTCATCTCTTGCCACCTCTATCTTTTAAAAAAATCAGTCTCTTGGATGTCTCGGGAGAGCTGGCAATGGTAACTGCCTGACTGATTTATTCTGGTGTTTTAACATTTACTGGATTTACATAACAGCCAAACAATCTGTTTCAGGAGTTTAATATAAACCCAACTGTAGTGAGTCACATCCATGTTAGCAGCAATGCAAAGAGAGGCAGCTGGGGGAGTGAGGGGGTGACTTTTTCTGGGTTTCTGCATGGGAATATCTGGCTGCCTGAAATATCTCTGACACCTCATAGCTGAGTGATGCTGCCAGTTCTCCTCTGCCATCAGGGATTTGTTCTTAAACTTTGAAAGAGCAGTGGGTGCATCACATTGATGCTCCCATTGCTGCTCCCAGCTGAGTCTGGGGGCTTTTCCAGAGCTCCCCAGGCAGAGCTGTGTGTCCCTGGAGCTCTGCAGCCCCGTGGTGAGTTAGATGCCTTTGCATGCATGTGCGTGCTTGAAGGAGGGAGTGTAGCTATGGGAGTAGCAAGATAAAGCCTGTAGTGATTTGCTGCTTGCTTCTTGAATTCTAAACCACGTAGCTTTTGTCTGTGCCAGACTTTGTGGGCCAGGTCCCCAAGATGTGCAGATCAGCACAGCAGCAAGTGGGGTGCTGCTGCGTGCCAGCATTTCCAGCTGGGCTCTGGTGACCCGTGTGCAGCTTTTGGGGACAGAGTTTGGGCACAGCCAGGTGAGAGCCGGCCCTGTGCCCCTGGGCAGTCACTGCGAGATGTTGAAGCTGTTGGGGACTCCCTGCCCAGGCAGAGCCAGGTGAGCAAGGCTTGTACCTTGGGGACAGCAGGAATGAGAGCCATCAGGACAATTAACAGCAGGGGCTTCCCAAAACATAACCTGTTGCCTTAGGTCCTGTCCAGGCACAGTAACTTTGGGATTCCATCAGTTGTCTTGTAGAGCTGTATGAACACAGCAAGCCCCCAGAGCAGCTCTGCCATGGGCAGTCTGCTCTGGAGGCTCTGTCACCTCTGTACTGGTGGGGTTGTAATGTGGTCGAGGAAGACAGGTCTCCAACTTGAGTTGTCACTTGTGAAAATCCCGAGCAAGATCCAGCAGGGTTGGAACAGCCAGGTTTATGTTGCTGCCTGTGTTCGAGGTCGGCTGTGCAGCCAAGCAAGCACTTCTCTTGCTGCAGCTTATTTCAATTCTTGTCTTCAGAATGGAAAATAAATGCTGGCTGATGAGATCTATTACAGCACTAATTTTAGAGCATGCCAAACAGTAGGAAATTGTTTTCAATCTTCACTCTCATTTCTCCTTTATTTCACCCCTTCATTTGTGAAAATTGCCTTTGTCATTCTTCTAAGTGCCCAGTGATGTCCTGCTCACTGATATCTTCAGGCATTCTACTTCCAGCTCTGTTTTCTGATATTTCTTTGTTCAGCCACTCGACACTGCTGTTAGAAGAGCTCTCTCCAGGGCACAGGCAGCAGTGTTGGCATGATACAGGCAGTGAGCACTCAGCCAGCTGGTGCGAGATGCCAGCAGAGCCCCCTGGAAAGCAGGGAAGGCAGCAACACAGTGGAATTTCTTATCCTTGGGCACCCTGGGCTTTGTAAGTCTTTCCAGCCCCACCCCAGCCTGCTTTCTCGATGAGCAAGAGGGAAAATATGAATTTCCCTCTGATCTGCTGAAGAGCTTAGGAAGCAGTCCCAAAGCTTCAGTGTTTGTCTTTGGCACTTGAGCAGTTGCTCAAGAGGTTGGAGGAGGCAGCAAGTTAGGAATCAAAATGCTTGATCAGTGCTGGAGGTGGTGCACAAAATGAGGATTTTTAGGACATGATTCCTCTTCATCACTGGAAGATCTCACTCTTTGAGAAGAGCCTGGATGCCTGACTGGTGGCCTGCTCTGAAACCTTTAGGGTGGCTGCAGACCCAGTCCCTGCCTTAGCCCTGCTCCTGGCCTGCACTGCTTAGCAGAGCCTGACTGAGCTCCAGATTAAAGTTGGTGGCACAAATCCAATGGTTTCACCCCACGGAATTTTCAGAGACTCTCTGGAATACATCTCATGGGTTTGGCACATGTCCCTGATGGCAGCTGCTATGACCACTGGCACAGAGACTTGGTGCCTGCCCTGGGGGACCTTTGAAAATCTTCCCTCTCCTGGCTCCCTCACCTCTCCTGCTCCCTCACCTTCCTCTCATCCCTTGGCTGGCAGCCAGCAGTAGCCATATCCCTCAAAAAGAGCTGTCTCTTGCCCTGCCTTCTTGTGCTGGAGTCGGGTGAAAAGCTCCCTACTCCTACTGTTCCGTGCCTTTCCCGGGTGCGCTCCAGGCCCTGCGGCTGCCCGAGGTGTCAGTCCCCAGGAATTCAGCCGGGCGAATGTCTTCATAGTCTGCCTTTGTGAACACGGCTGAGATAAACCCTTTACTGAACTAAATGTGGTAACAGCTAATCCCTTGGAAACAGTCACCTGGGCCCTGAGCGATGAAAAGAGGCTTTGCTGCTCTGATTAACAGCACTGACAAGAACATTAACTCGCGGTTCTTTTTGGAAATGAAAAGCACCTCTCCAGGAGAGTTTCAGGGATTAGGTGCCAGCTGGAATATTAAGGTAGGGTTTTTTTGTACCTTCCTGATAAATTTGTAGCTTAAAGGGCTGGTCAGCCCTGGTGGGATGGGTGATTATGGCTGAGTGTCCCCGGGCTGTGGTGGAGAGGAGACTGAGGCCAGTGTGGGGCCGGTGTCACCCCAGGAGCTTCCCTGGGAGGATGTCAGTGGTGAGCAGCTTTTGGCCCCCACTGCCCAGGCTCCGGTGTCTTACAGGGCTCTGGGGCTCAGTACTGTAAATTAACCCCTGTCAAACTGGCCAGCCCCCTCCAAAGGCCTGAAGCTCATTTAAACTTTGCTAAGAGCTGAATGACACTGACCTTTTCCAGCCCCTTTAAGCAAATGCTGAAGGCTGTGGAGACCATTCCAGCTGTTTTGACAACTCCAATTACCTTTTTGGGGGAAGATTTGCACTGATTCCTTCATTATTATTATTTTTTAACACAACACTTTGTTTCAAAAGCCCGGACTAGAAATTCCACCTACATTAAAAGCAAAGCTCCTGTGCTTCAGTGAAGGCCACTTGGGCTGTGTTTTTGAGATCAGGATTTTATCTTGGTGCTGATTTCTGTGAGGCTGCACGGCCCAGCTCTGCCTGGCAGGAGTGCAGCCTGACCAGGGAACATCACACGTGACACTCTCCTGAAGAGAGCTATGGAGCAGCAGCCCGACTGACTGAAGGGATTAAAACAGGTGTATAAACTTTGTCCATAAAATAAGGTAAGATTGAGAAAAGTTTAAGCATTTGTATTAAGTATTTGTTGCTCAGGGCAAAGTTGAGTGCTCAAGCTACTTCCAAAATTCTCTTACCTTTCAACCTGTCTTTCTCCTACAGAATTTTCTATTTTAAGTAAATAGCACAGAGTTAGCTCAAAAGGGAAAAGATATAAGAGATATAAGTGTCATTGTTCAAAGTGTGCTTTACTGGTTAGATATTTATGGGAGACATTCAGGAAGTGAACAAACACTTGAAAGTATATGTATTATTTATTATTGTAGCTGATTAATTACCACTTGAAACCTTTTGGTTGGCGTTACGACTCCCTATACTCTTCACCAAGCAGTGTTTCAGCAGAGTTTAACGTGGCACTTGTCCCAGTTAAACACTGCAGGAGATGCAAGTGCTGCAGTTGGTTTATGGACAATGGGAGTCTGAGCACTGGAAGGTGACAGTGTGGCACTTGGTGCAAGCACCAGTGGAAGTGAGTGAGATCTGTGCATGGACAGCCCCTGGGGGATGCTTAGTGATGGTGGCTCAGTCCTCCCAGTGCCAGCAAGGGAATTTGCTGGCTCCAGTTTGTGGAGAAGCAGCAAGGTGGAGTTAACGTGTCTGACTCTGTCTGATGAAGTGATGACAGGAGTTAAAACTTGCCTCCTGAGCCTTGGGCTGCCAGCAGGGACTTCTACACTGCTGCTTCACTGCTTATACAGCAGTGATTCCTCCTCTGGGCTGGAAGGGAGAAGTGCATGAGAAAACAAAGTGACTCTTAGCTGTCCCAGCCATGCAACTGTTCTGAATGCACGGGCTCTCAGGGCACACTGCAGCAGTGTGCCCGCTCCACGTGCTCCCTGGACCCATCCCACCTGGATGTAAGACCAGGCACCAACATCTCTATTCCTGCCCAGGTTCCTGAGCTGTGCCTGGAAAACCTGTTGAATTCACGTGAAGCCCACTTGTGAGCAAAGCACAGACCCCATCCATGGTGCTTCCCGAAGAAATCCGTGTCCTTAAGCATTTGCTTTGCTTTCACAAGGCTTAAGCACACGAAGCATGTGCTGAGATCCTTATGTAGTTCTAATCTGCACACGTTGAAGAACAAGATGATAAAATCATGGTGGAAGGGTGGCAGGACTCCCTCTGGCTTCTGCAAAGTAGATGTGATGTTCAGTGCAGTGGGAGGAATCCCCTGCCCTTTGCTGTCTCTCTTGTCATCAGAGGCTCTTTCCTCTGCCACTGGCCATCCCTGCAGGAATATACTAATTTAACCCTTCTGCAAAAAAGAGTTTGCGGAATGCTGCAATCAGAAAAGTTCCTTCATCAAATGACTCCTCTGCAGGAGAGGAGTGAGTGGGCCTGGAGAGGAATGAAAGAGTCATAAGAGAGATGCATGAAAATGCTTTTTATGGAATGAATAATTTTTGGTGCAGAGGCGGCAGCGTCGTATTTAATTCTAATTTGGGAATTTTTGGGGAGCGCGTGATTGACGCCCAACGAGGGGTGCAGGATGCTGTTTCTTAGCAGGCTGTCATTCTCAGGCTCCATTTACCTGTCAGCACTCCCGTGGAGACTTCTCCCTTTGGATGCCATTAACCCATTTCCCACAGCACGTCCCTGCAGCCTCTCCCGGGAGCCAGCGGCGCACGAGGGGCCCGTGCAATCCCTGCAGCTGCAGGGAACCACTCTGGGCTTGTGCTGGGGCTTGTTTCTCTTGGCTGTATCTTTGCTGCGTGCGTGAGCAGGAGCCTTCCTGCCCTAAGAGCATCGGTGGCTGCGCCTGGCCTCCCCAGCCCTGAGCTGGATGGTGCCCCATCCACTCCAGCCTCGCTCCTGCCAACACAATGTAGTATTCCTTGCTTTGCACGTGGTCATCCCTGGCTCCCCTCTCTCCCTGACATGGCTGTCATCTCCCTGGGGAGGGACTGGCTCTTGCTGTACATGGGTTGGGTCCCTGCCCTGCACAGCATCGTGCCCAGGCTCTGCTGGGTCAGGAGAAGTGATGCTGGCACTGGTGCTCTGTTCTCTCCCGTACTGGTAGTCCTACCCTTCTAAAAAGGGCCATTAAGAGTTTTGTTTTGCTGCAGTATACTTTTCAGCCAACTCCTTCCTCTTGTCCCTGTCCCCCTAATTAAGAGTGTGTTTGTTAAATGCTGTGAGCCCGAGCAGAGTCTCATTGCAAAGTAAACGTGAGCGTGGGACTTAGGCAGGTCTTTTGTTACTGCTGTACAGGACTCATGCTAATAACAGCAGCAGAGACTGAACCCAATCCCTCATGAGCTTTCCAAGAGTCTGATTAATCTATTTAACAATGGATCTGGTTTTTGTTTTGATCTTTTTCATAGGAGTTAAAGTTTTGTCCCTTTCAGAGTAGCTGTGGATCATGTAAGCACAGCAGTATTGTTTTCCTAATTGGCTTCAGATTTATTTCTATTATGTTAAGGGCTTGCAAGATGCACCCATCACCATGGCATCAAAATGCTTCCTATGCCAAAAATGCATGATAAAAACGTACATATACGTGTGCACACACTTTCTTTGGTCTGTTGGAAAGTGCAAAGACATTCTGCTGGAAGATCATGCTTTTTCATGGCTGTGTTCTCCAAACAGTCAACTTTGTAAATCATGCTTTTCTTCTCATGCTGGCACTGGTCCACGTGCCATTGAAGAGAGGTATCTTTCTGATGAGATGTGTACCAGCCCCTGTACGAGCAGGGTTTTACATTTCTGTCATTGGTGGTTCATACTGGGGGATGGCACTGGTGCTGTACAAATACAAAGTTGGGGACAGATCCTGACTCAAACTTTTTGTCTAAAAGTCAGGATATAGCAAGGGGAGGAGAGAAGGGTGGGGAAGTAGTGGAAAAAGTACAAATTTTTAGCCAGAGAAGTGTCTCCCCTGGACAGACCACAAATGATCTGGTCTGCTTTGACTCTGAAAAATACAGCAGCAGTACGGAGAAGCAGAATATTTAAAGTGAAAA
This sequence comes from Atrichornis clamosus, assembly GCA_013400975.1. NCBI lineage: Eukaryota > Metazoa > Chordata > Aves > Passeriformes > Menuridae > Atrichornis > Atrichornis clamosus. Next base: position 22,470 of record WBMZ01014884.1, read on the forward strand.
ATGCAGATGTTGAAGGTAACAGGATTTAAAGACTGCGTGGCACAAAATACAAGAAATGTTCCACTATTTATAGCAGAAGCTTCTTCCTCTCTTGATTTCACCTCTTCTTGAATGCATTCAGTGATTGCTTTTCATGTGTGGATGCTTGTAAAAATGGAGCTCCCTCAACAGACGCGAAATGTTTACATGAGTTAATGACTTCAGAGAGCTCTGGCTGTTTAAAGCAGAGTGGCAGTGAAGTTGCCTTGGCTGCAGTCAGTGCTCCTCTGTGCAGCAGATCCAGTGCCAGAGGTGGGGCAGGATGGTGGTGGCTGCACATGGATCCATCCTTGGGGAGCTCTCTCGTTACTGACTTCGCTAAAGTGCTTATGGTGGGGTGGGAAGGACTCTTCCCAGGGGCTGAGAGATCTGTGTGAACTGTGTAACCTCTCTGGGATTTGTGCTGTCACACAGCGCAGAAGGTGAATAAAATCTCACCAGTGATTCCCAGTCAGAGCAGAGTGAAACCCGTGGCCTGAAACCAGGGGCTTGTAATTGATGGTCTTTATAAAGTGTTTTATTCTGGTGTTTTCCTGCTCCCCCCGGTCCCCTTTGAATGCAGTGGCCAGGAAAGAGCTGTGGTTGTTGTGTTGCTGGTTACCTCGGGCACAGACCTGCCTTGTCCATGGGCTGGATGCAAACAGCTGAGGAAGTGTTTCCAGGAGTGAGACCATTCTTAGTCCTCTGCAGAGAACTTCCAGAGAAAAGGACTAAGGAAAGCAGCAAGCTCCTTCCTACCTGCCTCTCTCTTTCCCCAAGGTACAACTGTTTGTCTGCTCCAGAGGATCTATCTGTCTATCCTTGAATTTCCTTTTTCACCAGTGCCAGAGGCATAAGTTCAAAGTGCCATGGCACCGTGCTGGTCTGTAACCCTCCAGCAGCCAGGCAGTGATGGCCAGGGGAGCTGGAGGAGGCCAGTGAAGTCTTGCTGCCTCTTCAAGTGCTTGGGAGAGTGATTTGGACAGAGGCAGACACACAGAGCAGTTATCCCAGCAGGGAGCAGACAGATCTCATGACATTACAAGCACAGCAGAAGAGCTGGTAATTTTATTTTGAAGGATGCCTTTAGTGTGAGAGAGGAGGGACATGTTTGGCTCAGTGTGAAGTGGATTTTTGTTGGAGCTGCTGTGCACTCTTCTTGAAGGCTGTCGGGTTTTCCTCCCTCCTGCAGACTTTACTGGTGCATCCAGTCACCCTGGAGAGCAGTAGGTGGTGATGTGCTGGTGGGGTCAGGGCTGTTCCCTTTGTTTTGTGTGCACAAGTGTCTGTGAAGGTGTGTGTGAGTGCCCGTGCCATCCTGGGAGCACCTGGGCTGTGGTCACAGCTCAGCTGTCACTCCGAGGACCTCCATCCAAACTCTCCACGGTGAGCGTCACCCCAGAGGTGTTTGCTGTAATGGTGCTGAAAACCAGCTTATCCTTTGCTAATCTTGTACCTGCACCTGCAGGCAGCTGTGGGGAGCCTTTGTGGAGGCTTTCAGCCTTTTCATCCTTCTTCATCAATGCTGGCAGCTGCTGCTTCTGCTTCTTGGTAACATCAAGGTTTTTCTGGGCTGTACCTTCGTAAGTCTCTTCATCCTCAGGCCAGCCTGTTGTGTGGGTTTTCTTCCATTCTGCTTCCAGAGGTGGGTCTTTTTCCCTGTTAGTAGATTGTTTCAGTGGTGAACTTGAAGTTCTTGGAGGGAAGGGGGATGTAGAAAGTTGGTCAGAAGGCATGGGCAGACACTGTCTAACATTTCAGCCAAGGAAGATCACTGCCACGCCAGCACAGCAGCTGTGGAGCCAAGGCTGACTGTGTTTATGGGATTTAATCCCATTATTTGACCTCAGTTTGTGAGAGGTTGACTTGTGGTCACTGGATATTGTGCAAAGGATGCAAAGTTTTCCTCAGTGCCAAAGGGAATAATGAAGGCAGAGTAGCCTCAGCTCCATGGGGGCAAGCAGTTGGGTGCTGGCAAGTGTTAATATAGAGTCCAGCACAAGCAAATTGCAAATTCACTGCCTGGTGAGAAGTCTCTATTCTTTTACCTTTGTTTATGTAAAGGCAGATGCTTGCAGGGCTGGCCAGTTAGATGAAAACCCTGGCTATCTTCTCCTGCAAGTCTGTTGAAAAATTCAGAAAACCTAAAACCTGTGGAAATGCAATACCAAGACACTGGTCTTAGTGTGATGCCAGTGGAATGGTGCGGAACAACTTAAATTAGTCCTTTGAAGTTATTTCATTTACAAGTGTATTTTTTTGTTCTGTGGTGATGGAACACAGAGAAATCAGCAGCCCTGCAGAAAGGCTGTGCAGTGGGCTGTAAAACAGACTGCACAGACTCATCATTTTGGGGGATGCCCAGGCTGTTTGCTGGGTGCATCACTGCTTCTGTGCTTGGGGTTGAGGTGTGAGGGGCCAACCGAGGACAGGCCAGACCTGCTCACTGATGTGCTGGCCAGGATTTTAGGAAGAGGTCAGGAGGACATCTGCCACAGAGCTCCTTTTGGATCTGAAGCTAGCATTTCAAAGGCATCAGGGTATCTGTTGGGGTCTGTCAGGAAGGATTCATGGGGATTACATCTGTTTCCCAGCGCTGTTTCCCTGCCTGTGAACGTATCCCACGGGATGTTTGTGAAGATGAGCACGTTTGTTTTGCGAGGTGCTAGTATTCCTCCAGAATAGAGAGATATTTAAGCACCATAAGTGGTTTAACTTAATGCTTTTGCAGCTTCATACGAGAGCTTTTGCGGGAGCAACAGGAGGATGTTGAGAGCGTTTGGCTGCGGTCCTGGCGCCGCCTGCACGGAGCACTGCTGGCACCCTGCTGCCAGGAGCAGGCCTTGTGTTTGCCTTTGCAGGGCTGCTGAGCTGCACGGGTGCCTGGTGCCAGGACAGCTTAACTCCAGTGTTGGCTGAGCTTGGAGGCGTCTCCAGAGTTGACTTTCAGAGCACTGCAGATGCAGTCTCGCCACATGGTTTTGCTCTGCTGTTTCAGCACAGGGGTTCCTGGCTGTGCTCTGTCTGTCTTAGCATGACAAGATCAGCAGCAATTACACTGGTGTTGGAAACAAGAGCCTCTTTCTGGCCTTGGAGTGCTGCTGCATTAATGTATAAAATGGATAAATGATTTAGGTAACGAAATGACTTGGATGTGGTCATGGATTGAGTGAGACTTCCAGAGCCAGTGTGCTTACTCATCAGATGACTCACACCTTAGTCACTTTTAGAATCAGTGGTTCTCTTTTGGGTGCTTCCAGAATGGGATGGGTGGAGAGGAGCTTAAAATTTCCACCCAGCCTTTGATTTTTTTTTTCTAATAACATCTAGAACATGATGGTTTATCAGACAGAAGAGGAAGCAGCTCTAACTTGTGGGTATGGTGCATCCCAGGAGCTTTGCCTGAATTCCACAGCAGTGTGAGACTTTAATTTTGTTGTTTGCTTCTTGGTCAAGCAGAGTGATCTCAGGCTTCAGATCAGACTTCTCAAGCTTTGTTTTCAGCCTGCTCTTGTGAATCTCTGTTGTGGGTAGGTGCAAGTCTGAGCCTATTCTCAAACTCCTGTGCCACCAGCAGTGCGTAAAAGCATCCTTAGATGGAAGCTGCCCCCTGAAATACTCAACATGGCTATGCAAACAAAACCCTGATGTTCTCAACTTCTATTTATGTGTAATTATATTTTTCCATTACCAAAATATTGATGAAGTTGACTTGTGGTTGTTGAGAAGCATGCACATGTGTAAGCAAGTGCATAGCATGTCTGAGAGCCTAGGGAAATTCCTTTGTAATCCACTGTAAGCTTTATATAGCAAGTAAACCTACTGGGCTTTTCTTTCTAATCTTTCATCTTTCTGATCTCACAGTCATCCTGCAACAAACATAATGTAGGCAATTCCTGATCTAATTCCTGATCAGTGTAGGTTCCTGCTGGATCTTGAGCTCAGTGGCACAGTGTGATCTCTGCATCCTACTTGACCCACATGGCTGGGCTGCAGCCAAAGTGGGAGAGTCCTGCAGGGAGTGACGTGGGGCTTTGCTGCTGCTCAGGCATAGGCTTTGCTAAGCTGGATGTGGCTAGACTCTTATCACTGCTTCAGATGTTGAAAATGAGGGTGCACTGACTGTCAGAAATGGGTCTGAAAGCATGAGTCCAGTGCAGACATTTTGGTTTGTGTCAGGAACGATGATGTAGTGTTGTTATAAAAAATTATGCTTGTGATAGATTTAGATTTAGTCTTACAAAGGTGTGTTCCATTGTAGAAAGAGTACCAAGGCACATGAAATAGCCAGAGGTCAGGAATCCGGAATTTGGGATTCCCTCACTGACCACTGAGGTGCTGTCTGGGTGACCCTGAGCAGGAGTGTCTCTTCCTAACTCCTCTGTGTAAATGTGGTTTTGGCCCTTGGTGAATAGGCACTGTCAGTAAAACACAGGTAGGTCATGGCAGGTGACAGGCAGTATGTAAATGTATTAGGCTAGATTTTCAAAAACAGGAACCTGAAGAATTGGGTTTTATTGTTAAACAGAACTGGTGAAAGGAAAGTTAAAAATAGTTTTCTCATGAGTGTCTTTTGTCAGGTAATAGAGAATAATTCACAGGCTTGTAGGTTTTCAGGTCTCTATAGTTGTCTGTGCTAGATCTCCTGGGTCACAGGCATGGAGGGTTTTATCAACAATTCCTCTCAGAGAATTCAAGTCAAGGGGAATGTATCACTTCCTTGAGAAATTTTCTAGTTTGCTTTGTCTCTTAATTGCAGAAGAAGGGGTTTTTTGTGTTCTCGGTATTAAAATGTTTTTAAAATTTAAAATTAATTTACAAGATTGTTGCTAATCTCAAAGACAAAAGAATGGTACTAATACATTATAATAATGCAATAATAAGAAAGACAAATGTTAGTGATTTGGGGCTGTTACTGCACAAAAAGCCCTTCCAGATGAGGTTAGTTCAAAAGCTGCTTCCAAGTGAATTACCTCTCCCCACTGGCCACGCAGTGGGACAGAGCTTTGTGTGCTGCAGTGTACACAGGGGGAAGGAAGAAAGAGGGATGGAGGTGGACCTGACCTAAGAGGATGGATGCAATGAGAATTGTTTCTGATACTTACTTGAGAAGAGCTCTGCTACCCTAAGAAAGAGCTGTAAATGCAAATGTGGAAGGGAATGTTGTCGTCCTCCTCTCCTCCTGGGAAAGGAGCCCTGGGATGGCTCCAGAGTGACTGGGCAGCTCTCATTTAGACACATGTGAAACACATTCACCCAGACACTCCTGTGAGCATTTCCACATTTTTGAGGCCGAGATTTTCTGTGTTGTTCACACTTTGGCACATGTGTGATCATCCCTTCTGATGTCCTGAGACCATAGTTAAAGTTCAAGAATGTGGTTTAAGTGTTTTGCTGGAGTGGAGCCAACATCTCCATGGCAGAGAGGAGCAGTGTGTTGGGAAACTCAGTGGCTGCACACAGACTAATTGTTCTGGGATGCAACCTGGAAGGTGCTGAGCACCTTGGCCGGCAGCCAGCAAGGCTTTTAAACACATGCTTTGCTTAGTTTTTTCACGTTGTTGCCAGTCTTATTCCTTGATTTCTTTTCCCATGGCAACTGGAGAAGGATATCTGAGTAGCCAGAGCTGTGCAATTCATTTGCCAGTGACACCCTGACCTGTACCACAGGGATATCTTGCAGGACATTTGACAGCGGTTGGGATCAGGTGTTGCTACCAGTGCCAGAGTCAATTTAGAGATTTCCTTCTGTGCTCTGTTTTTGGGCACAGGGCAGGCCAGGCTGTGTGAGTGCTGCTCAAACTACCTTTGTAAACCACATCCCACCTTTCCACGTGTCTTTGCTTGCTATTAAACTGCACAGATCATACTTCCTTACCCCGCTTAGACTGTGTTCACCCTTCCCCAAATTCTGCCACGTTCAGGTTTTATTTGCAAGTGGTGTCATCTGCAGGGAAGCCCAGGGCAGGGAAGAGAGGAGGCCAAAAACCCTGTGGAGGTTTTTGGCTTCTAACAGCGCTCAGGTTTTCAAGGCATTGTTCTTTAGCTTTGCCTGCTGTGAGCAGGAGGAAGGTGCTGCAGCCCAGGTGGGAGGCTGGGAAGGAGCTTTGTTTCTGCAGGGAGATGGCCCCGTGTGTGCTGCCATCGATACTGGCTGTGTCTCTTCTGTCCCTGTGTCTTCACCCGGGGCAGCTCCTCCCACAGCTCCATGTGAAGCAGGACTAAACCCTGGGCTGTCAAAAACTGTCAGGACACCTCCTTGCCAGCAGATTTACTCCCTGTTCTCCTCTTGCACCTGCTGACTTGGTGACCAAAACCTGCCTTTTTCCACTGCTCCTGTGGCTTTGCAGAAGTGACGTGGCTTTGCAGAAGTGACGTGGCTTTGCATCATTTCTGACACTTCAGAAGGGGTCCAGTGGGTCGAGTACAATGCACGGTACTTGTCCTGAGCCACAGGAGCAGGGGCGCTGCTGTGGTGTCCCAGGGCAGCCTGGCACCCCAGCCTTGGCAGCCTGGGCTCAACCCATTCCCTGGGGTGAAATTAAGAGTGCTCCAGGGTGGCATTTTCGCACTTGTTTTTTTAACTAGAGCTGCACCTGGGGACTTTCGTTGGTCTTTTGGTGCAGCAAAGCCTTTTTGGTGCTCTGACAAAAGCTGAATTTGCCATCAGGGTAAACTTCAGGGATAGCATCACAGTGACTCAAAAGAACAGCTTTCTCCCCAGCAGCCTTTGCCTGGATAATCTCCAGTCATTGACCTCAGGGCTTTGAAAGTGCATTTTGGCTTAAAGAGCTAAAGCTTAAGGCTTCAAAGGAAGTGGGAAGCCTGCTACCCTTTGCATTTCCCGGTGTGGGCTGTGTGTGCACGGACAAGGGTAATTGTTGGGGTGTACCTGGTTCTGACTGCTGTGGGATCTGTTGCTCATCCCGCACAGCCTGTTCCCTCTGTACAGAGCCTCTCTGCTGCTGCTGCCTTTGATATTGTGCAGGTTATCTGAGGACATGTTTTCAAGTCCTGGGGTTTCTAAAGATGTGAGGATTATCAGAAGATGGAAGTTATCCATGTGGAAACAGAGCAGATACTTTGAGCTCTGAATTTGAAGTCCATTTGTCTTGTCTTGCAGAATTCACTGCTTTTTGTCTTGCCCTGTGCAGTTCTGTGCTTTGCCCTTTGCCTGGGGCTATGCAGATTGGCAGAGGTGATGAAGACCTTCAGCCCGTGGACACTTAGAGATGGATGCTGAGATAATTTCCCTGGTTAAAACTCTTTGCAGAGATCACCTTGAATAGAAATCTCTACCTGTATGTGAACTACTGGGAAGAAGAAAGCCTTCAGTGTTCTGTGCTTACACTTTTGTTGTAGGTTTACAATCCTGGAACAGGTGGAAATTAATGTTTTTAAAATGCTGAAAAGACTTTTCACTGCCGCTGGCTTACAGAACTAAGCAACTTGAGATATCCCCTGAAATACCTCCAGATCTCTCAAAGGCAGCTGAAAGCTTTCTCCTTATCTGGCAGGGAGATAAACCTCTAAGACCCGACATGTATAAATGCGATCTTGTTCTGCCTGGCTTGTTCAGTTTGTTGTGGATGCTTTTTAAAGAATTGATTAAACAGTGCAGGTCTGTGCAGTGAGATCTGAGCCTGGCAAAGGTGTTTGATGCTGAATTCTTTTGCTGTGCTGATGTGTGTCCTTTCCCAGCTCCCACTGTGCTGCTCCTAAACTGAACGATTCTGTAGCAATTTGCTTTCTGTCATTGAATTCTTCTATATTGAGCAGCAACAGCAGGCCTGTGATCACCTGGAAAGCAGAGTTAGCCATGGCAGTCGGTGTGGAAGGTGCCAATGGGTGCAGGGGAGGAGGCAGGCAGGGCTGAGAAATACACTGTTGAAATGAATAAATTGGAGAGGAGGCAAGAGATGTCCTGGAAGCGTGGGCCTGTCTGCTGGGTGCCAACGTGCAGCTTGGGCTGAGACTGTGCTGCTGAAGCAGCAGGCTGTCTGCACGATTCCAGGTGGCTTCTTCTCTCCTCGTTAATTTATTTAATTACTGGTGTATCGCACGGGCTCTGCTGTGGAAGCGGGATGCAGTCCCACAGGATCAGCCATTGCGTGCGCTTGGTTTCTGCTCCTCAGGGTGACACTGGGGTGTGAGAGCTGGCTTGCCTGGCTGGAAGGCTCCCTGCTGCTCTGGAGCCTTCGCTGCAGGCTGGGCTTACCAGGCTTAAAAACCAGACCTTACACTAAAACCAGAGGGCAGGTGCCGTGTGCTGTGTCTGCTCCCACAAATCTGTGCCTGGGCTCGTTGCTGTATGTTCTGGTTTTGGTTCTGTTTCTCTAACATTCCCTTTTCTTTCTCTCAGTGCCACAGAGGTGCTTTCCATGGGCTGCTTGCTGGTGCCCTGTTCCTGCTGCGCAGCAAAGTCACCCAAAGGCACGGGGTAACTGCAGTGGCCTAGAGACAGGTTTGATTTGAGTGCCCAGTTCTGCTCCCATGGGATCAGTGGGGATCTGGCCATTGTGGAATATTAGGCTTCCCCCTTGCAGACTGAGAGGCTGTTCAGGTCCTCTTGATTTATTCATTTTTGGTTTGTTTATCACAACAAACAGTGATACATGTGTCTGTATCATCTTATGTGGAAATTTTGAAGTATCATTACAGGTTGCAGCAGAAGATGGCTCATCTGAGACAAATCCCTTCCCCTCAGAACAACTGAAAACCTTCTTGTTCTTTAACCTGCCATTTCCCTTGCCATGGTACAAACATTTGGAAAGCCATTATTGCAAACGAAGGCCCTAAATATTAAAGCCTCTCTGATTCTAAGGTAGTTATTTTGCTCATTAATCAACACAGTCTGGCTACTGCCTTACTTGTTAGTATTTTACAAATAATCTAAGCCTTTCAACTTTCATATAATCTGACATTCTCAGTTATTTTTTGAAGCACCCCCTCACTGACTGTTTAAATCCACCTCCAGCAAGCTGTGCTCCCTGCCACTGCTGCCTCCTCTCCTGGGAATCATGCTGCCTCTCAGCCCAGTCCTCCTCCTCTTCCTCCTCTTCCTCTTCCTTGCTCAGGTTCAGCCCCAGGAGTCTGCTCCCTCCACGGCACAGATTCTGCACTGACCCTACACGGGGCCTCTCTGTGTGAGCTGATGTTTTCCATGCCCACCTGAGCAGCCTCAAGCTGTAGCACCATGTACTCTTACAGGTGCTGGTTGGGATGCTGCTTTTCCATTGGATTTATGGGGTTCAGCTTTCCCTGTGCACTGTGCAAGTTGTGTTTGGCGTATTCCCTGCACTCTCGATGGGGGCTGGGAGAGGAGGATGGAGTAGGCAGGCTCTGAGGTCTGAGTTGGTGTTGGCTGGGAGCAGCTTTGGGAATGGTCTCCTGAGTTTTTGCTCTCCTCTGACACCAAACTGAGTAGTGTTCCAGGTGTTGTCTGGGCTCTGTGTGCATATTAACATGCCCAGTTCCTTCATATTGCTTTTCCTAGGGTCACCTGGAGGTGAGGCAAACCACCCAGTAGGGCCAGTGGTCACACAGCATGGCCAGGCTGGGGCTCTCTGCCCATACCAGCCTCCTGCATCCTCCCATCCCACACTGCTGCAGTGCCAGGAGCTGGGATCAGGCTGGCACAGTGGCCAGGGTCCTTCCCCCACAGGGCTTTTGTGTCCCCTGTCACAAGGGCGAGTGGGATTTGTTATAATCTGAGCTCAGGTTGTCCGCAGAATTGGATGCTGGGATGTGCTGGTTTGTGGTCACTTCTGGGCTGCTGCAGAGATGGTGACTCACAGCACTTGGCATCCCTGCAAGCAGAAACTGGGTTATGTGGGCTGAGTGCCTCTCATTGCCCGTTCCTCGTGCTTTCACAGCTGTAATTTGCAAAATAAAAGCAGTTCTGATGCTCGTACACTGATAAACAGCTTTAAAAGATTAAAGCAGAAGTGAATATAGTCCAGCATCATGATCTGATGCCCACAAGTCTTGCTGAACCTCTACTGTAAAACAGCAGCCAAACCTGTCATACCAAAGCTGCTTGTGGCCAGGGCTTGAGTAAAAGGAGCATAATTCCTCTTCAATTTTTTGGTGTTGTCCCCCGCAAAGATGTGGTTAAAATGTGCCAACAGAGCTGCACTCAGTCCGATAATGCTCTGGCAGGGCTCCTGTTTCACATGCATTATCTGGAGTGTTTAATGTTAATATCGCTCTTGCTTAGATAGACTTGGCATTCCTCAGTGTTTTCTTGTTACAGGAATTTCCTTAAGTAGAAACTTTTTCTTCAGAGTAATTTTTGGTTGATTATTGCTTATATATGCAATTAGTATAATTGCATCTGATTATGCAAATGTATTTAATTGTATAATTAGAATGTGGAGAATGAAATATAATGCAGTTGGGAAATCTTTTGTAAAACTTTCTGGGCTCGGGACTGTGTGCAAGGTGGTTGTTATCTCTTGAATTGTAGGTTGGTAGACTGGAGATCTTGGTTCAGTATCCTGGCTAGTTTCAAAACATATTTAAAATATGCTGTTAATTGCTCTTTAAACTGGTTAAATGGCCTTCATGGTGTGTAACTTCTGCTTTTCACATGATGATATCTGGAGATCACTGCTGAGCTCAGCCCATCTGCCTCACATGTGCATCCAGACTTTGCACCTAGGGTCGTGAAAGTGTCCGTCCTACACCAAATCCAAACCCCAGATCCTGCCTTCAGACAGGGTTTTTCGTGGGGAAGAGAGGGAGAGCAGGACAAGCATGGAGTTGTGACCTTGGGGTGTTTGTTGGCTGTAGCTCAGATGCTGAACTGGCCCCAAAATCCCCTTGGAAAGCACCCTGCCTTGGAAGGGACTAAGAAGGAGGAGGTAGAATGCTGCATTTTCCAAACTGTGGAGATGTTTGTTGTCATTTAAGAAGTCTGGCAGGAGCAGGGGTCTGAACCTGCTTTTCAGATTTCTCACGCAGTGCTTGAATTGCACAACCTGCTGTTCTTTGTCGTTCCGTGGTTCCTGCTGAAGCTGTGCGAGGAGCTTCACACAAGTCATCAAAGCACCTCGCTTTAGATCTGATTTTCAGCTGTGGTACAATGGCCAGGCTCACTGCCAAGAGCTGTGGAGAGAAGAGCGACTGGATGATTACAGCAGGATTGAGTGATTTCTCAGCAAGATGTGCTTGTCTGTGTCCTGAAACAAGAGCCTTACATGGCACAGGACAAAGCAAATGTATGGGGTGTGTGCAAAAATACGAATAAGTGTGTTCTTATTGTTTAGGTTGTGTTAATGCCTTCTGCTTCTAGTCAGAAATGGTGATTACTGCCCCTTACCAGGGAGAACACAGTCTAAATGGCCAGTCTGCTGTACACCTGCCTTGGCTATCTCTGCCAGGACTGCAGGGACCTGCTTCTTCTCAGCTTCACAGAGCTGCAACTTCTTACTGTCCTTTACCTCTTGGTTTGAGCTGCCTTTTGGCCAGTGATGTCTGAAAGTGTTTTTCAGATGCCAGGGAGCTCATTTGCTTCTCCAAGGCCTGATTCCTGGCAGCAGCAGTGTGAGTGAAGATGGGCAGAAGGCAATCTCATCCTCAGGTGCCCTGCTCGGTGCGCTGGGGGTGGCTAGAGCTGAAATGAAGGCCAACATGCTCTAAAATTGAATTACTGCAAGGAAAAATAAGCCCCCCAGCAGTGAGGCCCATAAATGGCTGGTGCCTTGTATCTGAAGTTCCAAGTGCTGCAAACCACTTGAGGGGTTCGTGGCAGCTCAGGTGTTGCTCCAGTGCATGGCTGTGGGACCCGAGCCCCCCTTAAGCTTCTCCAGACCGGAGGTGTTGGAGTGAGCTGGCTGGGCTTGGGGTAGGTATCTCCCACGTGTATAAAAACTGGATGGAGTCAGGGTGGAGGGTGTGGAATGATCTCCCTCGTGTCAGGGTAGCAGTGTCTGAGGGAGCCCTGCACACCTGACTGCAGAACAGGGGGCACAGGAGGCACTCCAGGATGGAAATACTCCTCGTCTGTGTTGCTTGGTATGGAGAGACAGCTTCAGCTCTGGAAGGGACTTGCTGACCTGATATTTCTAAAATATCATTTGAGGAGCTGTCCAGGACTTGGCAGCCCAGCCCAGGACGTGCAGCTTCTCTCCTTAAAGGGAGTTTGTGCTGCTGTTGACAGCAGTCGGAGCAGATCCTTCGTGGCCCTTCTGCTGGGAGCAACGTCTGCAGGAGGCACAGGCACTGGGTGATGCCAGGCAGGGCTGGGTGTGCTGCCAGCTCTGCCGCAGGCAGGAGGGGATTCCTGGGGGGGGTCTCACCTGAGCTGATGGATTGTTGCACCGTTTGGAAAACTTGGCCTGATTCCTGGCCTTGCTGGTGTATAATAAAGCACAGAGTAAAGCTGCTGTGATCTCTGGGGCCTCTCTCTGTGACAGTGCCTGTCTTGTGTGGCACCCTAAAGGATGTGCCTTCAGGCAGGGTCTCAGTGTGACATCCCTGCTGGTCCCCGTGGAGGATGCCAGCCACTCGCCTTTGAAGTCTCTGTGCAGCAGCAGAATCGTTGCCTGAACCCTGTCTGTGCAAATGCTCATTACAGTTATTATTCACTGTGATTATTTTACTGCAATGGCCCTTGGTGCCTCAGCACGGGGCAGGTGTGTTCTCAGGGACACAAAGAAGCAGCAGCCGCATTCCTCTTAACCTGGAGATACAACAAATGAAGCCATAAAGTCACTTTTCTACAGCCTGCAGCAAAATTGGGAAATGGAGCAGGATTTGCTGAGGCCCAGGGCCTTTTGACCTCCCCATCCTTTCTGATAGGAATGTTTCCATTTAGTTTACTGCAGTCACTAAACTAGATTTACAAATTTTTATTTTTCAAACAGTGCTTTGGAATACTTTACTGAGCAGCAAAACTGCTTGCATCTGCTGATCCGCCACTCCCATGTAAAATAGAGAGATTTTCTCCAGAATCACATGCATTTCAAAAGGGTTTTCTTACCATGCCAGTCTGGGAAACATGTGCAGCCATTTGATAAATATATTGTGAAAATCACGGTTGAAGTGGCAGTCTGCCACGGGAATAGCTACAGGGAAAAATGGTAAATAAGATGTCTGTAAGTAAATTAATTTTGCTCATATAAGCTTGTTTGCAGCTTTGGTTCATGTCTGCAGCATAATCCTCTGCTCTACAGCAGGTGTTCAGTGTAGTGGGGGATCAGCAGGGACAGCATCGGGCCCAAAGCTGTGGAGGAGCTGGGAGATGGTGGTGCTGGAGTTTCTGTGGGATTTCCCATCACAGCAAGGTGTGGTTGTGTCCCAGCCTGACAAACTGCAAATCCACCATTGATTTAGCCTCGCAGAAATTAATAATTTCCTTTTGTACTGGGTTTAAGAGCAGTGGGACTGGCCTGCACATAACTGATTTGCTTATCCAGAAATCTTTGCTTTCCAGTACAGTTTTGGAGAATTTATCAGTGAAAAAGAATCCTTCAAAACAGCAGAACCTGAAACAAAGCCCAGCTCTACAGATGAATGATTATTTTCTTTAAAGTCTTGCTGGATTTTTTAGCTTACTTTTAGCAGCACTGTATTATTTGTCTCAACACTGAATGGGTCTGTTTGTTCTGATCGGGTGAACTGATTTATGGGATTTATCTTCAGTTTATCCATTTAAGTTGTCAATTAGCTGAAGATTTATTTTGCAGCCTGTGCTGTGGGTTAGAACTGAGCAACCTTGCTTCAGCTTTTGAGGGGGAGACACCCGGGGTGCCTGGTCTGGGTGGTGAGGAGCTGCCCAGGTGGCTGACACGAGCATTGCTGTGTGCTGGGACCTGGCTGCTCTTCCCCCTGCTCCTGGCCTTTTTTTTCCTGCTGGCTGAGCAGCATGAGACTCCCAAGTGTTCAGTCCAGGTGGGTGATTTGGGGGCTTTCATTCCCAGCCACACAGCAACACGGGCAGATTCTTCCTCCCCCTCGCTCCCACATATGGGAAAAACCTTGTGGTGGGAGGAGGGCAGAAGGTGGAGGAAAGCTGCAGGCTTCGGCTCGGGTTGGTTTTTCTCTTGATGCTGCCTAGGAGTGAGGTGAGCTGTGACTGTCCAGGAGCTAAAGCTGATGCAAGGAAGGGCCTTGGGTTTTTTTCTCTATAGCCAGAAGATCAAAAAGCCAGGCTTTTAACACAGGGTGAAATGAGAGGTTTCCTTCTATCCCTTGAGCAAGCTGGGTTAAACAGGGGAAGCGTTTTTGTTCCCTCCTTTCCTTCATTTAGAATTATTTCTGTGATGCACCAGCCTGCCAGGAGAGCTGCAGCCCAGCCCTGGCAGCAGCTGCTGACAGCAGAGATGTGTCTGGTGCTTTCCTGGCCGTGCAGAGCAGCCCTGGGAGGCCACAGAGCCACAGGCAGGGCTGGAGCCTGGTCTGTGCTCCCCCGGGGCCGAGGAGATGACCTTCACCTAGAGCCAAGCGTGCAGGTATCCCGTGAGTGTCATTTGGAAACGTGCTGCTCCACAGGCTCTGGAGTGCAGGGAAAGCCTCTTCAGAGAGAGCAGGGTGGCCACAGGCTTGCAGTTGCCCCGATGCTCTTCATTTAGCTCAGGAGCTTTCCAGACTTCACGAAAGCGTTTTGCAGACAGCAAGTCCTCCATGGGCTTCCCGCAAATGCATTTTGAAGGATCATTGCTGGCTTGCCAGCTTGCAGCCTGGGTTTGGGAGAGCAGGGAGCTCTGGCAGAGGGGAGGCTGGTGCTGCTTTGCCCCTGGGTTTGTGGGACCACGTGCAGCTTGTGCTGGACTGAACCCCACTGCCCTTCCCTTGCTGCTGAAAGCCACCCCCAGTGCCTGCACCCTGCCTCCAAAAGGGATTTGTGCTTTGGGACTGAAGTGTTTAAATATAGTTTTAATAGAAGCTTTTAAAGCTGATCTCACCATTTCATTACTGTTTTGAGTGAGTGACACTTGTGTCAATTTGTTTCAAGCAAGCCTGCAGAAATGGGAGGAGACGGGGAAAGGAGATGAACTGTGGGGTGTGGGGAGGAACACCTTAGGCTTGGATATTTCCTTTCTGTGACACTGAGTGCCCAGTGTGTCTCCCTGTGATTGGTGCATGACCTAGGATGAAGCCTCCAGTCTAGTTTTCTTACTGAGCTTGGGGACTCAGCCCTGTGCAGCAGAGTTCCTTGTGTGCTTAACTGAGCCCTGCTGGGCAGCTCTTGAGTCCAGCTCGACCTGTGCTCCTTGACAAGTGTTGTGTGTGTTCCCAGGCTGGTGCTGGATGGGGCTTTTTGGACTTTCACCCTCACCCACCCTTTCTTCATGTAAATGAAATGTAAATGCAAGTGTCACCTGGCTTATGGGGGTTTTATGCACGACCTGCTTTGCATGCAGAGAACCAAAGGTTGCAATATTTCAGGGTTAAGCCTTCTCTGGAATTCACTGGATGCAGGCCAGGATGCTGTGAGTAAAGCCAAGTACTCCCCCACTGTCCCCAGAAGCTGGGCAGGGGGATGAAATGATGCAGTGCTGCATCTTCAGAGGTGATTAAGTGTTGACAGCCATGTGCTGCAGAGGATCATTTCCTGCTCTGCACTGTGCTGGGAAGACTGAAATCTGTTTTAAATTGAGACTGAAATTAGCATCCAGGAAACAGCGATTTTATGCAGCAGTTTTAGCTTTGTATTGCACTTTTGTGTTCTGTCTTTTCCCAAGGAAAAGCTGATTCCCACATACAGTAATCATTAAGCATTGTTGATTTGCAACTCACTGTAGCTTTTGTACACGGTGGGCAGCAAGATTAACATGTGTTTGCACACAGACTGCAACTGTGTGGGGCCAGGGGCGACCCTGGAACCAGATTTGCTTTTAAATTCTGCTTTTGCTGACTATGTTGCAAATAGCAGTGTGGAAGTCACCAGGCTTGGCCGTTCTGTGACACTCTCTAAGGCCCTACAAGGCAGCAGAGAGACTACTGGGCAGCCCTGAATGGTTGTGGAGTTGTTGTTGTGCCTGTTGGGTTTGAGAATATGCCAGAAGCTCTTGTATCCTATAAATAAGAATTCAAGAGGTCGAAAGTTCGACCCTTTGCCCTCTGCTGTTGGGAAGCTTCTCCCATTATTGCAAGCTCTGGTTGGCTTTCGGTCTGGCTACAAAAGGAGAAGTTCTCTTTTGCTGTGTCAGATAAAATCTCATCTTTATCTCTTTCCTATCTAGCTCAATGCCTGGGTTTGCCTTTCGGTCTGAGTGTTTGTACTTTGTTTACAGCCTGCCAGCGTTCAGCCTTCACTCTCTTGCGTGATGGAAGAAGTCAGAGATGGCTGTCTTGGTTATGTTTGTGTCGAGTGAACATTATTATTCAGTTTACCTCTGTCTGGTTTTCCTTTCAGGTGTTTCATGGAGCCTTTGAGCACTAACATCTCTGCTCTCTGCCTGGCCATCTGAGACCAAACGGGCTGGACACCGCCATGGGGGACTCTCCGGCAAACGCCATGGCCGGAGGCATGGACACACAGATTGAACTGGCAGAGAGGGTGGCAGCCATAGAGGTGTCTGTTGTCCCAGACAGAAGTGACCAAAATGGTGAAGACAACCCTGAAGAAAATGACACAGTCTTTTCTGATAACATAAAGGACATCCAAAGAAACGGAGTCAGCAGTGACGTGGGAATCAATGAATTTCTGCCTTCCCAACAGTCAGAAGATGCTCACTTGAGGCATGTTCCCAAGAGACCTCTAACTAGACCCAGTCTGTCAAGTAGGAAGCTGTCCCTTCAGGAAAGATCATCAGGAGGTTATTTGGCTTCTAGCAACACTGCAGGGTGTGGTCCATATGCCACAGGGCCATCACCACGTATAGTGAGGAGACCAACGATAGAGTCCAATCGGGTCTCCATATCAGACTCTGAGGTAGGCATGTTCTCCCCTAAAGCTGTGGTGTTGAGGTCAGGTAAGTCTTTCTCAGATGGTAATGGGAGCCTTCAGTCTTTTGGAGCAGTAGATCTGAAAGCACTGTTATTTCTAAGGGGGTAAAATTATCCCTGGAACCAGGGATCGTATTAGCTTGGAATGGTTCCATCCCCCTCAGATGTGCTGGGTGTAGCCCTGGTCTTGACATTCAGCTCCTTTAGCCCTCACCTGCCTGGAATAGTCCCATTAAGAGGTCAGGACCCCTGTTGTGTCATGGTAGCAAGCAGAAGGTCTTTCAGGTTGTTCAGGAAAAGGGCTGAGGCCAAATGACTTTTCTTTTGTGTCCCTGCTGTATGTGCCCTTCAGGGATTCACCAGTCACACCAGCTTTGCTGATGGTATTTTATGGATTTAAACTTCTGGAGATTATGCATCTGCTATTGTGTTTTGCCATAATTGAAAGCATGATTTAATTTTATAAAGAGCTTAAATGCACTGACTCCTGTCAGGGCTTTCCTTTGTCTTTAAAGCATTTGTAACAGCAGTGGTAATGGAGAGCTGTGACTCTCCTCTCCTTCAGAGGGGTTTCTGTAGTTGTTCCTCCACCTGCTCTCCTGGTCCCAGAGGTGTGACACACTGTCAGTGGTCGAGTGTTTTGATGGAAGTGGCTGCTGGTTGCAATTCCCAGTGCTGGATGTGCTGTCCTGGGGAGGACAGGGAGCAGAGAGGGGCTGTTCAGACCACGCTGTTGTGATGAAAATATTGAGCCTGCAGCAATGCAGGGACCCAAATCACTGGAGTTTAGACTTTAGCCAGTGTGGGTCCAAGGGATCTGGAGCTTAACCTCTGTGTGTTTCCCTCCTGAGAAGTGGCTGTTTTCCCCTTGCACATCTGAAACGATGCTGCCCTGCACAACCCAGTCAGCCATTGTCCTCTGGGAAGTTGTGCAAGTCACAGTACCTATGGGATGGGTGGTGCATCCCCAGCTGATAAGAGGATACCTGCAGAAGGTGCACTGCAGAGACTGCAGCTTCTTTGACAGCAGCCATATGCTTTAATAAGGGAGGCAGGGAGGGAAAGGAGCCAGTTCTTGGAAGCAGGACGTGACTTGAGTGCCAGCTCTCCCATCCTGCAGTGCTGTGACTGTGCCAGGAGTGAGGCTTTTCTGAAATCTTTCAACGTAACTGCAGTCGAGTGTGACTGGCACATTCCCATCTGCAAGCGAATTCAAAGTACTCCATCCTCTTCCACAGCATCTGCATCCTGGGGAGCAAGGGTTACTGCCTGGGGGTGGGAAATTCTTAGTTTGAAATGCAGATGGGGAGCCCTTGTGTCCCTGCTCCTACAACAGCTCTTTACACAGTACTGCCTTTTTTCATGGTCACTTTGATATCACTGTGAGAGCACTGCTGTGGTGCAGCCCAGCTGCTCAACAGAGCTGTGCTCATTGGAAATCATCATTCATATTAATGGGGAATGGCTGTGGTAGGAGTGGGAAGGGAGCCTGGGTGAGCTGGAGCATCCTGAGGTGGATGTTTGCCCTCAGAGGTGCTCTCAGGAGCTGTGCTGCTCTTTGCCAACTCATAGGGACAGTATCTGTATCCTGTAAGGAACAGCAAAAGGATTAGGAGGATGCATGCTTGAGTGCAGGGTAAAGTTTGAGGCTGGGCACTGAATCATGGGCAGTGTGTGTTGGGTGTGTGACAGCAGGGTGAGTGTGCAGCCTGCACACAGCCCAGCTCCAGCGTCTGGGGTCAGCCCCACTTCTGCCAAGTGCTTCTTGCAGGGTTGTTGTGTTTGTGGCTGTGAGAGGCACTGCCAGTCCAGATCCGAGCTGCACAGCTACTGGAGACAGCAGGGAGCTCATAAAGAAACAGAGAGCAGATCTTCTGTTCTCTGTCAGGGATTCTGAGAGTTACCACGGACTCCGTGTTGAGGCTTTTGGTCCTATTGGGGATGAAATCAGCCTGTGATGAGAAACACAAAGATGGAGCACTTAGCAGCAGCTGCTGGTGGGTGTCTGTTGGTCACTCTGATACTCTGACAAGACCCAGCTCGCCAGTCACAGCATTGCCCTGACCTGCCTGCAAATGGCTCTGTGACAAACCTTGCTCTAGGCAAGCTGCACATTTGTATTCCAGTCAGTGCCTCTCACCTGCTTAAAGCCATTTTGGAGTTGCTTCTTTCCCCTTGCATTGGGTATTCAGCACCACGAGTCAGTGCCTTTCAGTGGCAGAACATCCATTGCTCTGGCTCGTGGCCACCACCTGGGTCAGTCTCAGTCTGTGCAGAGCTGGAGATGAGGTTCAGGAACACTCAGGCTTTATCAGTGCCCACGTGCGGGCGCCGTCCGTCAGGAGCAGGGATGGATGGCACAGCTGCGTGTCACAATTTCCTGTCATGCCGATAGCCATCTGGGGCTGAACCTGCTTCTCTCTGCAGCAGGATGGCAGCTCAGTGCCTGGCTGTCAGCAGTGCTGTGTCCTGGACTGATCTGCAGGAATACTGGAGAGATGTGCTATGCAGAGACAGAATACGGGGATACAGCAGAGGTGAATGCTGTTGTTCACTGATGAATTATGGAAGAACACTGTGTTCTCTTAGAGAGGTGCTGCTGAGCTTTTTGATGCTGGTTTAGTACTGCTCACAGGCTGAAAGGAAAACTTCTGTTCAGGGATGAAGAGGGCCAAGAGCTGAAGCCGAGCCTGTGAGGCTGAGGGAGGATTTATCCGGTGCCAGCAGCGGGCAGTGAATTGGGGCTGTCCTGTCAGTGGTTCTGCAGACACCTGCCTTCAGAGCAGGGCTTCTTGGGTTTGTTCCTTAGGCAGGCGGTGGCTCCTGGGCTGGCAGGGCTGCAACAGGGCCGGGGCTTGAGGTCGTGCACAAAGACTGTTCCCCATGCAGACACCAATTAGCCAATTGCCCTCGGACAAAGAGTTGGCAGCTGCTGCTGTCTTGCAGCCACTGCTGGCAAGTCTGGATCTGCAGTATTACCTCTGCAAGAGAAGTAACCTGTTCTGCTCTCCTGGCAGCATTATTGTGTGCTTAATGAACCTGACCTGTCATTTCTCTATCAAAAATTGATCTGTAATTTAAAACGTTCCCTGTTTGTTCCCTTCCTTTCTTGGATTATTCATGGGTTATGGCCTGGAAGGTTCTCTCAGTGCCGCCTTCCCTGGCAGGAGT
Source organism: Atrichornis clamosus (assembly GCA_013400975.1). NCBI lineage: Eukaryota > Metazoa > Chordata > Aves > Passeriformes > Menuridae > Atrichornis > Atrichornis clamosus. Next base: position 42,555 of record WBMZ01014884.1, read on the forward strand.
GCCTGGTGGGATTTTTGCTGCCTGTGCTTTATTCTAACAAGGGAATGGCTTTGCCTCTAGCTGTGGCACAGAAGTGATTAAGCTAAAGCTATTAAGGGTACATAAAGCTGCAGAGCTGAGGCCCAGGCCCCAGAGTTTAGGTCGCTGGCCCACTTTGCCTCTGTTCCCGGCTCCTGCTCCGTGCTGGCAGCAAGGCAGGAGGAGAGGATTTTCCTGAGGCTGCTAAAAGCAGCTTCTGCTTTGCTGCCCAGATGATGCCCCAGTGTTTGTAGGTACCAGGGAAAGACCCTCTGAAGGTGTTTGTGCATGGGTGTCTTGTCACTGTGTTTGACAGAGCTTGTCCCATGTAAAACAGCAGATCTTGGAGCTGTGAAAGGGGAGAGGTGTTCCTGGTTGGAAAGTGGCATTTGAAAGTGCAATGCTGGTGGGTTTTGCCTGGTTGTTTTTTTTTTATTCTGCTGTCTCAAACCAACCTTTTTAGGTAGCCAAGAAAAGCCTTACTTGGAGAGTAGCTAGAAAAAGAATAAAAGATGTCTTTTCCAGGCTTTCTTCCCAGACCTGTCAGTGCAGTTAACTGCTTTATACAGCCTCTTCACTCTCTTCTGGCTGAATTGTCCTTTCTTTTCACATGTTCCCTTTCTCTCCCTGCATCAGCCCACTCCCTGGCATCCCAGTTCCCCTTGCCCCAGTGCCCATGTGGTCCCTCCACCCTCTGGAATCAGTAGGAGGCTGTTCCAGTTCCCCCTCCCTGGGTGCCTCTGTAGTTGTGATCACCTGAGGCCCTGTGTGGTTCAGCAGGAGTGGAGAGGATGAGTCAGGCCAGGGTGTTCTCCCTCCCCAGAGATGCTCCTGGCCTGTGGATGCAGGGAGGAGAATGAGCTGACAAGGGGAATTTTCCTGTGCTGGATGTCCACGGCTTACTCCAGAGGCATGGAAAATAAATCACTTCTTTGTCCTTTCTTTCCTTGGCTTTCCATGTTTTTATCACAGCCCCCTGCTTGTTTGGCCAACTGGATTGAAGCAACTGACGTGGACAGGCAATGCCCTGGTGCCAGGCTGATCCAGGTCTCACACTTCTCCAGGCTCTGGCAACTGCCCCCTTTTCCTCATGAAGTGATTTCCTTGCTGTGCACAAAGATAAACTCAGGTGGGACCAGGGCAGAGGCAGGCACTGAGAGCCTGGGCTGAGAGCTTCCCCTTCCAGCCCCAGGAGCGCCCCAGATAAATTTCTTCTGGAGGTCTTGCTGTGGTGCTCAAACTGAAGCTCTCTCGAAAAGATTAAATATACTTGGAAAACGTTTCTTCAGAGAGGACTCCCTCACAGGCATTGCTAATTTCTTTTCCTCGGATTAATTAACCTTTATTCAAAGTTGCATTTCCAACTTGTCTAAGGGTAAGGTTTGAGAGGGGAAAGCCCAAAGCTGCAGTTGGAGTGGGGCTGGAAAGGGTCTGCCTTGGTCCCGTGGGTCCTAGCCCCCTTTTTTAGCCACTCCCAGTGGTATTCCAGGGACCCAGCAGGTGCCCAGGCTCCTGCATCAGCTCTGGGGTCTGGGGTGGCTGAGCCCAGGGAGCAGGGTGACCCCAGTGCTGTGCTCTCTGCCCAGCCATGGCCAGTGCTGTGCAGCAGTGCTGGGATTTTTGCACTTCTTTTTGGGTGTTGTTTAAAAATCTGTTTATTTTTCTTTACCTCCACAAGGTCTGGGTTTCCTGTCTATCCTTTCCTGTCCCTGAACAACTTTCTAATTTGAATTAATTGCTGCCCTTAATAACCATTTTCTAGCTTGTATTTTCATTTTGTCTGTTTTCAGAACTGCTTTCACTTCCCCATCCAAGCAGGATGAGTTTAAAACAGTGTTTCTTCATTACTGGCTTTTAGTTCCTACTTTTTTCTTCTCTCATGCTTCTCTTTGAAGCTTATCTCTGATTTGCTGGAACTTATAATTCTTTCCAGATCGGTGAATTTGGCTTCTTTTATGGGACAATATTCTCCATTATGTATGTATATATGGAGGCAGTCTGATTGTTTGCAGAAATGTCTTATTTTGGAAATCAGCTCTGGTTCTTCCTTCCCATCCATGCATCTCTCCTGGGACAGCAAAGGCTCAATTCTCAGTTTCTTGGGGTTTCTGTCACGCAGTGGTGGCCACAGTGGATTTGTGGAATGAGGCCTGGACTCTGGACTGCACTGTACTCTATGATTTTTGACGAGATTTTGTTTTCTGTGGCATTGGTTTCCCCCTGTTCCTCTCTTGACTAATACCTTGGACATGTTAACAAGTGGGGCATTTTGTTTTTTAAGGAGAAACAATTATTGCACACTCAGACTGGCTCAGTCTAATTTGGTGACAGCTTTTCATTAAAGGATCTCATTAAGGTTCTTGCTCTGTTTGTATTTATCAGCAATTGCAAATACACTGGCATGATGAAATCAAGAGAATTGTACAATGTTATCTTAAAGAAACACTTGGCCCAGAGATAGGTGTTTTTCCCTGATACAGGAATAGTACAATTATCCCACTTCCTGCAGGAGAACCAAATGACATAATAACAACCCTGCCAGCCTGCAGCAACACGTGGCAGGAGTCGCTTGAGCTGTGAATCATGGTCTTTCAGCAAGGGGAAAAAAAAAAGGTAGAAAGCACCTCTAATTTGGTTTGATTTTTGCTGTGTTCAGCTCGAGTGCTGGAAGCACAGCAGAAGCTGAGGTGATGGTACTTCCCACTGGGAATTACCTGAGTGGAGAGCAAAGGGGGTGTGGGCCAGGTAGGGATGTGATGACAGCACGTGTGAACTCTGGGAGGCTGTGCTGCAGACCCTGCCCGCGCCTTTCCCTTGGACCCTCTCTGGGCGTTCCCATCCCAGTGTTCATCCACCCCTTTCAAAAAACCATCCCTAAAGATGGGTGTCGTGGTGTTGTCACCAGCTCCATTGAGCAGCAGTGAAACTCCAGGGAGTTGCTTCAGGTGATCGGTCTGGTGAGGAATAAGAATGGTAATTTCTGGCCAGAGGTGAGAGGGGTGGTGGGAGGGTGATGGTCCGAGTCAAAGGAATTGATGGTTGGACACAGGAACAAGGCACAGTCCCTCCTCAGTTGCACTAAATGCCTTGTGAGGGGGTTTGCCTGGATGGATGCATGGATAGATGGACTGCATTCCACACAAAGGGCTCTGCTCCTTCTGCGGGAGGGAAAAGATGCCACTGCGGCTTCCTTGACAGAGTGTGGGCAAGAAGAAGCAGCACTTGGTGCTTTGGAGATGCCACCTGGACTTGAAACAAGGTGTTGAGTGCAGAGCAGAGAGCCCATGGCTGCGTGTGAGAGGCTGCATCTGCTCCTGCAGGTGAGCCCTACTCAGGGCTGGTAGCAAGACCTGGGCATTGAAGCTTGCTGGTTTGAAGAGCAGGAGATGTGAGGTGGTTGGGGGCTTTCTTGGAGGAGTGGTCACTTTTCCTGCCTGTCCCAGCTGCTCCAGTGGGTGTTTCCCCATCTGCAGCACTGCAGTTTTCACAGGACCAGGCGAGGGCTACAAAGCTGAGTACAGGGAAACCAGGACAGGAGACATCATCAGAAAGCTGTTCCTGCTGAGTCTGTGAAAATCACCACGATGCAAAGCATGGCCTTGCAGTGGGAAGTGAATCTGCTGGCACAGTGTTTGCAGGGGAATTTGTCCTCCATGTGTCCATACCCTGGGTTCCTGCATGCTGCCCCCTCCTTTGGGGAGGGGAGTCCTTTCAGTGGCCTCATGCCTTATAACTTGGCTTTTGCTGGGTCATGCTTTCTCCTCTCTTGGTGCTCCTCATTCTGATGGATTGTTTTTTACCTTTGGAAAGATGTGTGTTTTGCCAGCAGCAAAACCAATACACTTCTATGGCCCCATTACTCACAATTGGCTGCTCTTCCCTGTCAGAGAGGTGCAAAAAACTTCTTTCCTTGTCAATGAGATCAAGATTTAAGCCATTCCTTATAGTCCTGACAAGCCACTGCTTGTAGGCTTAAAAAGTCATCAGTTCCCCATTTCTTTACTCTTCACTCTGGTGGTCTCTTGGTTAGGAGCAGTAGGAGTGTTGTCTGGTTGGTGATGGGGAAAAGTCAAAATTATCATCTCCCACACCCATGCTGGATCCTCAGAGGCAGAGGAGTGTTGCTGTCAGTGGCAATGCTGCCTGGGGCAGGGACTCTTACACCCCCTGCTCTTAAAAATGAACTGAAGGCATCTAGCACTGTATTTGCAGCATGGTGCTGCTTCTGTAGATGGCAAGGCTATTTTGAGGTTTACGGGATGGCTAATCTACCTGCCTATATGTTTTATGTCAGCTGTGTTCCCAAGGAAGTGCCTGGTGCAGAGGCCAGTCATGAATTTCCAGCCTGCTTTAGTGCTTGGCGATCTTAGGGAGAAGTGTTCAAAAATGCTGGCTGGGGAAGTGCATCCCAACTAAGGCTGAGCCCACACCACGTGCTGGGGTTGGAAACTCCTCTCTTCCCTCACCCCACTGAGTCTGGGGCTCTCCCCTCCCCTGAAATGCAGTTCAGTGCTGTGTTAAGGGAGGACCAGGGCGAAATCCACGGCAGCCCGCTGTCCCTGCTGCCAGCACTGCAGAGATCCCAGAAAGAGCTCTCCTACTCTTTGCCAGCAGCTTGGCACTGCAGCAAAGTGTGTGCTGTGCTGTCCCTCACAGTGCTGCTGCTGTGGAAGTGTTTTCCTTTAGGCAGTACAGTGCTAAAGGAAGGGTGCATTTAACTTTGGGTGACTGCACGGCTCTTCTGTTCCACCTCGCTTTCCAGCGGCCGATGCCTGGGAGCGCTCCCGGCGTGGTTCCTGGTCTGTGGAGGAGCTCAGCACCCCATCGTCACATCCCCACCCCTTGCTGGATTCCTTGCCAGCAGAGATCAGCCCTGCTCTGGGGTGACCTGTTCTAGCAAATACCATATCCCTTGTTTGTGTTGCCTAGCAGAGGAGCTTGGCTCCGGGTGCTCTCCTGGAAGAGCAGCCCACGATCCAGGTGAGGGTTCCTCTGGGTGCAGCCACAGCCATCATGCATGGCCACAGAGGGTCCTTGTCTTTGCCAGGCTGCTGTTGGGAAGGGCACGGGCTCATGCTGTGACCTTGGGGTGGATGCTGGGAGCTGCCAGGCCATGAGAGCCCTGGGAAGCTGGGATGGGTTTTCCTGCTGGATACTGAGCACAGTCCAGTAGAAAGGGTAAATGTACAAAGGCCAGGGGCTGCTGTCAGACTTCCCAGGCTGAACCTGGAGCAATGCTGGGGAATTGGGGTGGTTTTACACCAGCACAACCAGAATCAGAATTCAGCCCATTAATTATCTTGTCCTGGATTGTCAAAAAAACCCAACAACAGTGCTTATAGTGTAACATACACCAGTTTAAGTAAGATTACGTCTTTAATTTTTTAGCACTCTGCCGCTACTTGAACCTGATTCAAACTCAGTCATTTCCTTTACCAATACTCTAATTATGTTCTCCTTTTGATCTGCAGGACTGTGTGCAATTAAACCAGTACAAGCTGCAGAGCGAAATAGGCAAGGTACGTCCTGGGGCTCGTGTTGGTCACATCAGCCTGTGTGCACACGTGAGTGTGGGTGGAAAGGCTGTGCCAGCCCAGGGGACCTCACTGGCCAAGACTCCTTGCAAGTTGTGTTTGTTTTGGGATTTTTTTTGTTTGGTTTTTTTTCCCCTTATTAGTTTGAGCAAGTTTTGTTCAAGGTCACACTGGAGTTACTTCCTTTGAAATCTAAATTTATTTTTCCTCCCTCAGAAGGTGGTTAAGCTGGCTCCCTTCCAGGGTGTTTGCTTGCCAAATGTAACACTAAGAGCCTTTAATGCGTTCATGCAACACAACAAGGAAAATAAAAAAAAAAACCAAAAAAAGAAGATCAGGACAGATGTTTGGTCCCCATCAGGACTAGTTAAAGTTTTTATGTTGTGTGAAATACTTGTTTAACTCTAGTCCATGTTTAAAAGCTGCAGAATGATTCAGAAGAGATTCCTCTAAAGTTATTTAGAGGTCTGGGCTGGTGAGGAGCTCAGACACCTGCACATTTGGCTGTGTGCCACCCCTGCAGATGGGTCCAGGAGCAGTGGTGCTGTCTGGGAGCTGTGTCTGCCTCTGCAGTTGGAACACTGCAGTCAGAAGGGGCTGCACCCTGACCTGCAGAGACCTTCACCAAAAGTTTGATTAGCCCAAACTCCTCTCCAAAACAAGAGGCCCCAGGCTGTGGGATGGCACCCCCACCATCTGTGCCATTTGTGTGGGCTGTGCATTTGGCTGCTGGCAGGAAGGGAGTGAGGCTGGAGGTACCACTGCTGGTACAGCAGATGCCACCCCAAACTCCCACACAGCTTCAGAGCCACTTACGACTTTTGAAACTGGCTTAAGTATGATTTAAGGAGAGTGTGAGACCTTCTCTCAGGTGGATTTGTCCCTGCCTCCTTCCCTGTGGATCACAGCAAGTAGATGAGCACTGGGAGGTTGGTAGAGGGTCTGCTGTGCGTCTGGGTCAGACAGATGGTTTGTTGGTCTCCTCTGAGACCAGGACCTTATTTCAACTCTCAGTGAAGTCAAGAGAAGTGTTTTGAAGGCTCCAGTGTTCATCGCACTCATTTATTCAACAGGCATCTGTCAGGGATGATACCAAGCCATGGTGTCATGTCTCTCTTGCATAAAATGAGTGTTTACATGGAACTGTGAAAAAACAGTGGTTTGGGTGGAGCTTTGCTTCAGGCTATCCCTGGAGCAGTGGATACAGCAGCAGTCCAGGTCTGCATCTGCCTGGGCAACATGTGGATGGTGGAAGGCAGGCAGCTGGTCATCACTGAAGTCCTTTTGCTGTCAAGAGATGGAGAGGCTTTGTGCTGAAAGTGGTCCCATGCAGGAGCACAGGAAAGTTGTTCATGCTGAATTTCCAAATTTGCACCAAAAAAAAATCCCCTTGAAAATTATTCTCTCTGCTCCCCACCCACGTTTGAGTTCAGACAGACATAGAGGTTTTGACTCAGGGCAGGAGGCGATGGGCTAACCCTCAACTCCTCCAGACATGGATAATCCTCCAGTGCCCTATGGCTCCAACAGAGCTGCCAAAACATACAACCTCACTGTGGGGTCACATCACCTGCAGACTGCTCAGGGGTCAGCACAGCCTGGGGCCTTGCAGTTGTTTTTTTCTCAGAGTAAAGCTGTGGTCTAGCAGCCTCGAGCAGCAAGAAGGCGAGGTGAAGCTGCTGAACTGACTGTGCAATTCCTGTTTATTTTTATAGGGCTCCTACGGCGTTGTGAAACTGGCCTACAACGAGAACGATGACAAGTATTACGTAAGTGTGCCTCTTCTCTGCTCCTCTTTGCTGCTGCTGTTCACCCCCTGAGAGCTGGGTCCTCTCTACCTTGCTGCTTCGAGCATGTGCACTTCTGATCTGGGTGGCGTGCCAGGAGCTGAGGCTCCCGCTGGGCACGGAGCCGCTGCGTGCGGGAGGGGATCGGGCGGGTGCCTTATGTAACAGGCAGGCTGCAGAAGCATGCTGCTGATTTGCCTTGGCATTTTCTAGCTATGAAGCAGGTCACCTGAAATTAGAGGCATGTGGGTGGTGGTATTCAGCACCTGCTGTGCATTGGAAGCCTGGCCTGGAACGAGCAGGCGTGTTTTGTAAGGAAATGGGGGCGTTTGTCAGAAAAGTGCTGAACAGTGTGGTCTGGCTGGGCAGTACCTGGCTCCCTGCCTCTTACCCCCTTGGGGAGGCCCTGAATGGGGACTCACTGTCAGGGCGTGAGGTGTAGGGTGCAAGGCAGAAGGCAAATCTTGGGTTTTGATTGCCTTGCTGAGCTAAAGCCAGATTTGGAGAGTTTCAGATTCAAAAAGGCTGCTTATGCTGAAGGCTCCTGCTCTGTGCCTGCTCTTTCAGAGGCAGGTGAATCCCAACCATCCCAGCTGGGATTCCCGCAAAATCTGCCTGCAGATGTGCTTATGTCCCTGGGCTTGCCCTGCAACTTGTTTTGTTCAGGGTGAGAGCAGGAGCTGGAGGGAAGGAAAACTGCCTTGCACTTCATGTGGCTGTGCCTGGAGGCTTCTGGAAAGAGCTTTCAGCAGTTTCTGATGGATCCCAGGGCAGGAATCTGCTGAGCAGAGCTGGGTGGTCGCAGTGCTGTTGAACCTGAACCCTGCTGTCCCCAGAGCTGCTGTCCACCCTGCATTTGGTGTGAGGCTCCAGCTGTCACTCCTGCTGTGGAGTGGCCTCGTGGGTGACAATGGGCCCATGGGAGCACCCAGGCAGTCCCATGTGCTGCTCCCTGTCCCTGCTGGCCTTGGAACAGAGGAATAAGCATGTGTTGTGGAATGTAAAGCATGCTCATTCCCCAGTGCTCCCAGCTGGTTCTTCCTCCCTGACTCTTGGATTTACAAGTGACACACCAGGTTGTAAGGGTCAGGTGAGAATTGTATGCCTGTGGTTATTCCTTTAGCCCTTTCATGCTTCCAGCAGACATGAAAGTGCAGAAGGAATGTCTTCAAATGAAGGGTGGAAGAGATGAGACAAAAATCTGGACAAGGTGCCCTGGAGCTGGCCAAGGAAGGGAGCCACATTTCTTTCCATCTCCCATCCTTTCCAAGCTGACTCACTGCTGCGCCAGAGTGGTTGCTGCTGCCAATGGCTCCCTTTCCCCTGCTGCCCTCTGAATCCTCCCTGCTGTGCCCTGCAGCAGGATGGTTTGTTCTGCAGAGAGTGATGGTGCCAGCCATGGCTTCCCTGATCCATCTGTCCCACCAGCGTAGGCAAGCCAGGACCAGCAGCACAGTGGGAGTGCATCGTGTCCATAAATCCTGTTTATTTCCAGCTGAAAATATTCTCCCTTTGAAAATTGTAATCCTTACATTTTGTCACTGCCCTTTTCTTCAGAGAATCCCGTTGAGCTGCCCAGGGTGGGCAGGGCAGCTGTCAGCTCGGCAGGGGAGAGCTGGGTTAGGATAGCATTGCCTGCTGCATTCTTGTCCGTGTTTTGGGTGCAGATTAACTCCATGGATGTAGATTTAGCTGGTCAAATCAAAACCAAAAGTGAAAGCCTGTGTGCAGGTTAGCGTGGTGTGTGTTAGTTAATCCCCACTTAATCTTTGCTCCTAATCTAAGCAAACACTTTAAAGGTACTGCAGCCCGGGAGGGGCTCCGTGCCTGGGGCTGTTTGAGCCTCGCCTGAAGCCGGGCGGGGGGTGCAGCCCCCCTTAGTGCCAGCACTGCAGGGATGTGCTCTCTGCTTTGCCCCGTCCTGCTTTTGGGGTTGAGCCAGATCCCAGCTGGGACCCTGGGGCTGTGAAGGTGATGTGGGAGGTGTGTGGAGTGCGTGGAGAGATGGGAGCAGGGCAGTGTTCGCTGTGTGGGATCGTGGTGGGGGTCAGCGTGCGGGACACGAGGGGCAGGCGGCTGCCCTGCTGCGAAAGGCTGGACTCTGTGTCTCATGCCCTTGTTCCCCTCCTGGCTGGGGCAGTGGGAGCTGTCCCTTCCCCAGCTGCAGTCACATGCCTGGCACCCCTCACCCTCCCAGCTGCCCGTGTTTGTGTTTTCCGGGAGGGTGAGCAGTGATGGGGACACCTCCGCTTTTCCAAGACATTAAACCAGCTCAGGAGCCGGCAGATTTTTCAAAGCTTCAGAGAAATAGTGCCAATTGCATAACTGGCTAATGATTGCTTAGCTCTCCACCTGCCCCATGTGCCCGACCTCTGTGCTCTGCCAGAGCTGAGACAATTTCCATCCTGCCCTGCTTATCCTTCCCATCTGGGGCTGCTCCTCAGCTGTGCACCCCAACCCCCGGCAGTACCTAATGCCTCTTACCAGCACTTAGTAGAAGCAATTGTGATTGTAAAAGTTGGGAAGGGCCTTTTCTGTGCGTTTTCCCCCAAAATTTAGCTTTGAGGAGTGTTTTTTGTCTCAGCGGTAAAAAGCAGCAACAGGTCATTGGAGGAAATCAGCCCTTGGCTGGCCTTTAGCGAGCAAGGACAGATTGGATGGGGCTTTGAGCACTCTGGTCTAATGGAAGATGTCCCTGCTCATGGCAGGCAGTTGGAACTGGATGATCTTTAAGGTTCCTTCCGATCCAAACCATGCTGTGATATGATGGTTCTATAACTGATTTACATTTGCAGTGGTTTAGCATGAGGCCAGGGTGTTGCTGCCTTCTTTATTGTCTTCAAGCTCATGTGCTGCAGTAAAAAGCACCGCAATTGTAAAGAAAGCAGAAAAAGAATTGCTTTGGAGTATAATTCATGGTGTGGCTCCTGATTCTTGCTGAGGTGTGGGACCTTTAGCTAGCTCTCTTTAAAAAGGCAGAGTTTATAGGTACCAGGGACTGAACACAGCTCCTGTTGAAGTAAAAGGAAAGATTGCTGCTACTGCTTTAATGATTTTCAGATCTGTCCTAGAATTAGGGAAAACTCTCAAGAAAAAAATTCAATCACCACATTTGGAAAAAATGTAGATGTGTTTACTTTGTGGGTTTTTTACCTTCCATTAAAGATGAGGGAGTGCTTCTAAGAGCTTTGCCCTTGATTGCTGTGAGCACCCACAGTGCCATGGGGGGCTGTAAAAGTGTTCTGGCTCACATCAGTAGATCAGGGAATGTGTTAGACCATGGAAACTGAAATTTCAGCACCGAGGATGTGACCCAGTGCTCCCTCCAAGGAGAAGATCCCACTGGAAAGCAGAGCTGGCTGCCAGAGCAGAGGGCCCTGCTGCTCCTGGGGCACTTGAAGCTGTTACAGCAGCATTTGTGGGGCTCTGCCAAGGAACTTCTTACACTGGCAAGGTTTCAGTGTCTCAGTTTGAAGGAGATGCTTTGACAGTGACTAGGGGAAAAAACGAAGGCCAAGCTCTGTGAAAAAGCAGCAAATAAAAAGCAAAGGCAAATGTGTCCAGGCAGAGATCTAGATTGGAGTCATTGCGCTGATGGAATTTGATTCTGTGATGCCTCAGGTCATGTCTTCCTCCTATTTTCAATCTCTAAATCAGCTTGCAAAGAAAAGTGGTTATGATGGGCATTTGTTATGCTACTGCTGGAATAAGGCAATAGCATTTAGGTTGTCAGTGGATTTTTCTTTTTTTTATCCTTCTTTTTTAACCTTGTTTCCTGAGAAACAAGATTTGTGTGATTGTGCTCTCTGCCTCTGTTTGTACCTAACAACCTTTGCATGGAGGGCTGTTTCCTACCAAGTGGCTCAGTGATGGGGAGAAATTCCTTTCAAGTTTATAAACTATGGCTGAACAAAGGACTGCTGCTGAGAAGGTGGCCAGCAGCAAGCCTTGAACTTTCTAGCCCCTGGAGAATCCACCTTGGTTGCCATCCAGGCGGGAAGGGAAGGCAGAGCTCCCGTGTTTCTCATCCTCTTGCTCACATAACAGCTTCTGAACCACTGCCAGCTGCTCTCCGGAGTGGTGGGGCTAAGAGCAGCATCCCCGGGGGGCAGCTGGAGGCCGGCGAGCTCCGGGAGGGCATCCCTGCTGGGGTGGGTGGGGCACAGCCCGATGATGGAATTCTGCCCATGGCACAAAAGGTGACAAACGCAGGAGCAGGATTTTAGGGCCACGGCAGCTGAGCCTGTCTGGTTTAGGATTTTCTTTCATTTGATAAGACTCCTCTCTCCCAGCAGAGCTTCCCTCTCAGCCACTTCATCTGAGAGATGTTCTTGTCAGGTAGGACAGGTGAGGAAAGGCTGGAAACTCCCTCTGGTCTGTTCAGCATTCCCACAGTGCATTCCCCTCATGCACTAGCAGAGGATTCAGGTGGTTAGCAGGGACCTTTGAGCAGCATCCCACTCCCCTGGGAGTTGCAGGTAGGGGCTGTGCACAGGGCTTCTGCCCTTGCAATACAGGTCTCTCCCTTAGCAAATAAAATGACATTTTAAGTGCTGTGAGAGCATCACAAAGCACAGATGATAAGTTCCCTTGGCTCAATCATTTTGTCACCCTTCCTTCCCAAAACTAATGGCCCTTTTGCAGTTGTCATTACCTGCAGCTTGTGCTCTCACTGCTGTGAAAGCTGCTGTGTCCCAGGCATTCCTCCTCTCCATAAACCTGGGATCTCCTTTTCCTCAGGCAGCTTCCCTGTGGTTTCCAACTGCAAGGCTGATAGGAAGAGATCAGTAAACTTAGATAATAAACATACTTCAAAGAAAAGCACACAGTTCCTGCTGCTTCTCAAAGGGAAATGTCAAGACCCGTGTCCACGTGTGAATAGCCAGGAGGAGGATGTGTGGAGGAAATCTCCAGGCTGCTTCTTTTCCTGAGAAGGCTGAAACACGGCTTGCCTGTGCAAAGGGAAAATCCCTCAGCTTGGCTCTGAGCTGGTTCTTTATCAGAAGGGCATTATCTGGGTAATTAGCTCTGCCTGTGAGTACAAATGTCTTTGGCTCTGTCGTGCGTGTGAGCCCGGAAGGAGAGGTTTGCTGAAGCATCCCTGAGATGCTCCCATTACAGCAGCCACAATTCAGGAGGAAGCCTGGTCCTGCCAGCTCACTGTAATTAAAGTGAGGCTCCCCAGTCACACTCTCTCCTCTCTGCTCTTGTGATAATTAAGTGGCTCTGGCCTGTTGCATGATGAACTTTGCTTTTTGTGCCCGTTTGCCAGTGCAGTGGGACAGCTCCTCTCTTCTGATCCAACCCTGCTTGTGCAGTAGCAGATACGGGTGCTTCAAAACTGGCATTAGCATGTCCTGGTGCTTCTTCCCCAGCAGCAGTGGTGGTTTACAGCCAACTCACCTGGGGTGCAGTAACCCCCCATCGCCCCTCAGGCATCCTTCGAGTGACAGCAGCAGCTCCTGTTCCCTCCATTTCTGTCCCCGGGAGCAATCCTTTTCTTAGCTGTTGCTCCTCTCTGTACCTTTCTGCTCCCTCCAGCCTCTCCCAGGAAGGACTAGCCTGACATGGGCATGGCTGGGGGCAATGGTTCAGTTCCTCAGGCTCAGGCCCCCAAGCACTGCTGCAACTTGGGAGCTTTCAGCAGCAAATTGCATCTTCTATTTTTGCCTTTTTCTAAAGCTCCTTGCCAGAAGGCAGGGAGGACTCAAAATGGGATTGAAGCAAGGGGAGCCTTCTCCTCCTGGGCTGGCAAAGGTTGAAAGAGAAATGGATGTACCAATTCCTTTGATTTTTCTCATAAATTTTCATTATGGAGAGATAAAACTGGGGAGTGTAGGAAGTCCTCCAGGCTTGGTCCTGGCCGTATTTGGAGGTGGTTGTGCACATCTTGGATCCTCTTTCAGCAGACCATGAGTCACTTGGCTGCCTGTATTGGACACAGCTCTGTGCTAAGTCAAAGATAAGCACTTCTGTTTCTCAACACCATCATTTGCAACAGTTGGCTTGGAGCTGTCAGGCAGGATTGAGACACTACACAGTGTCTCTTCTCAATTACATGGGTGCAAATCCAGAGGATTTCACTGGATCAATACCAAAAATAACAATCCTTTCAGCGAGCCATGAGCCTGGCTGCAGTGGGAGCACTGATGGGAGATGGGGATACTGGGGCATGCGGTACCATCACTGCCAGGAAAAGCAGCCTCAGGAAGGAGCTCCCTGAAATGGTTTTGGTGACCTGCTCCTGTTATGTGTGTTAAAAACTGATAGCGTGCAGAGAGCCTGCCTCTGTGGTGTTAGTGCAGAATTCCCTGGCATTTGACTGTGTCCTGCAGGGCTCCTTGGTTAGTTAGATTTTGGAGGGGTCACTCCAGTGTGAATCACATATTTGGATGCTGTATTAATAGGCGTAACTGCTTCGTCTAGGGGAAGGAATGAGTGACCATCCCAGCTCCTGGAAGCACAGACTGTTTTCCTAAGCAAATTGTACCACGAGCTGGTTTCTCATTAAATATTCATCTACTGGGCCACTTGGGGTGTTTGAGTGGCCCTCCAAAAGGTTATTAATGCACAGAGCAGATGGAGGCACAGAGACTGTTTATTAAATTCAGATTGCCTTTTACCACTATGCTAATGCCAACTGAATGGCATGAAAAAATTACCATGACTCCCTTCCACCCCTCAGCTGCCTGGGTTCACAGTTTCATTCCTGTACCCCCTGACAAAGCAAAACATAAGGTGAAGCAGCCTTGCAGTGGCTCTGACTTGGAGCATGGCCATAACATCATCCAAAACAGCAGGTCAGCCAGAGGAACTCAACTCTCCCCTCAAGCTTCTGCCCCAAGTGCAGAAATTTGGCTCCTTTTAATTTGTCCAATTGAAAATAAAGCAAAATTTTTCATGGGGGAAGATGAATGGAATGAATGGTTAGCAGTGATTTTAGGAAAGCCTGGGTCAGTGTCTGTCCGTCGTGGCCACCATTAACCAGGACCCTTCTCCAGGTTTAGGAGCAGACCTGAGCCAGTCCCTGATGCCCAGCAAACTCCCAGGTCACAGCAATGAGCCCTTTGGCTCTTGTTCAGTTTTAACACTGCTTTCTCTTCTTCCTTCAGGCTATGAAAGTCCTCTCCAAAAAGAAGCTGTTGAAGCAGTATGGATTTCCACGTGGGTATCTCACATTTAGGGGTCTGCCTGTTGTCCTCAGCCAGGCACATCTCTCTGTAGAAATGTTGTCTGCAAGGACTGCAGAACTTGGCCTCCTCTGAAAGCTGCCCATGTAGTTGGGGGCTGGTTAAAATGCAGTGGGTAGTGAGGGGGCAGGCACAGCCAGAGGGAAATTCAACACAGTAATTAGGTTCCTGGCTCTGATTTTTGTGAGTCTCTTTGAAGTGGTGACTCTTCCATGTTCACCATCTATGAAGCCTAACTGAGTGCTGGAAATTAGGCAGGGTAGCCCCCTCTTCCCTCTCTTCTACCCTCTGGAATAGCATCTGGCTCCAGTGGCTGGGCCATGGGACCCTCCAGACCAGTCTGGGAAGCTGGGAGGAGCTGGGTGAATGGGATTTGGGAATCTCAGTTCCTGGTGGGAGACTGCAATGCTTTGAAATGAGAACGAGGTGATGAGATCTTCCAGAATAGCTGGAGGTATCTGAGAGGGGCCAGTGGCTGCTCATCCTGCATACAGGTTCTGCTGTCAAATGAGGAATTCTTCACTGTGCTGTCACACTTGCAGGTCGGCCCCCTCCCAGAGGGTCCAAAGCATCCTCAGGAGAGCAGCCCAAACCCATGGCACCCCTGGACAGAATCTATCAGGAAATAGCCATCCTAAAGAAGCTGGACCACGTCAATATTGTTAAGCTGATAGAGGTGAGCTGCTTGTCCTCCCTAAGTTATGCTGAAACAAGTTTGGTTTGTATTGCAACAAGAGGATCTTCCTTCAACTGCTCCTACTTGAGCCAGAATTGGTTTAAAATAGATGTTCAGAAGTTTAGGCTGGTGGTTCCAAGCAAGATCATACTGATTTTGTAGGGCAAACTGACACACTTACCCTGGGCTCTGGGCTGGTGCCTAGGAGCAGGCAGCTCACTGTGCTGGTAGAAACAGCAGTGAGCTTTGATCTCTGAAACTTGTGTGCAGACAAGCCTGGGAAGGTGCACAAGTGCAAGGCTTCAGTGCCATTTTCATTATTGACTGAGGTCAGGATAGGACAAGCAGTGCCTTTATTGGTAGATTGTTTCTCCAAATACAGGCAGAAGCCCAGATTTTTCTGGAGACAGGAAAATCTGTGTCCTTCAAAACCCCACTCTCTAAATATTAGCCTGTTTTTCTCAGTGTTCTGCAGCTCAGCCCAGTGTGCTTGAGTGTTACTTGATTAAAAATCTTGCTTTCTTCTGCTGTTTTTCACTTTTTCCGCTTTCCCCTTATTTCTCTGTTATCTCTCAGGTCCTTGACGATCCTGCAGAGGACAACTTGTACATGGGTATGTGAGTCTCATACGCTAACAGAACCATCTGGGCTTGGGCCTAGGGATGCAAGTGACACGTACCAGGACTCGGGGTCAATACGGGAGGAAACTTGTACCAGCTTCAGCAGACTTTTTTTTTTTTCTGCAAAGTTAAAACGCCTGTAAATGTAGCTGGGATGGAAAGGCCCCGTGCAGTAGGGTAAGGCAACCTTGTGTCAGTACAGCTGTGCACATCTCTTTGCCACGGGGACACTAAAAAGACCTGACAGGTTCTCTGCCCTCCCCAGTCTAACGCCGATTCCAGTCCTGGAGCCAGGAGAGAAGGGAAGGGTGCAGGATGGTCTTGTCTTCCTGGTATGAGGTTTCTATAGGCTGCGGATAGTGGTAGTGACTCCAGAGTCACTCCAGTCTTGTCTGGGGGTGTTCCCTGTGACCCCTGCAGAGACACTGACCACCCTGCTGAGCCTCAGGGCCTCCTCAGGGAGCAGCACTCCTGCCTTTGGTGGGGTGCTCACATGGGAGGCCATGCCTGACTCGGCGCTTATGCAGAGGGCGAGGGATTTCCACACATTTTGTCTTCCACTCCCCCAAACACGGGAAGTGCCAGCCACAGCCTAACCCCCATTAGGGCAAAACATTAGGGCCTGGAAGGCCCTGAGGTGCCCACTGAGATGGGCCAGAGGAGGGGATGGATGGCTGACCCTTTTACATCTCTGCTTCCCGAACATTTGCTGATGAGGCAGGTTCAAAGGCTGCTCCTCATGAAATAATTATGGGACACTTTTGAAGCTGCTCTGAAGGAGGACTCTGCCTGGCAAATGAAACAATTTGCCTTTGAAAACCCACTTTTCCCTTTGGGCTGAAGCCCTAGTGGCATCTGGCAGCACCTCAAAGCACAGCCAGGGCAGAGGCACTTGTGGGGTGGAGGGCAGCTGAGGCTGTTGTTTGAAGGCCTGAACTCCTGGGGATGGAGGGAAGGGGAGACATGAGGTAGCCACCTTTTTTGTTGCATGAATATAAATGCATGAGAAGGTTGAGAAAGCTGCATAGAAAAAAAACCCCAAACCTAACCCAAGGTCTCCCTGTGGAGTGAGAGAACAGTCCCAGCAATGGCAGCAAAAGCAGCAGGACAGGTGGGGAATCCCTTGGTCCCACTGGGGGTTGTGCTGGTCCCCGAGTGGCAAGCAGTGGCTCTGTCCCTGTTGTCCATGTTCCATCACCCCTTTCCTCTGCCTCGAATCCCATCAGTAGTTCCGGCAAATCAAGCTCCTTGCAGTTCCCTTGGCAGAAGGAGAAGCTGTGGAGGCTCAGCACTGCTCGGGGCTGAACCTCCCAAAAGTGGGTTTGCTCCCTCCTGCTGCTGACCCAGCTGATGATAACTGCACCTTTCTCCTTCCAAAAATGCCCCCCACTACAAAGCAGATCTAGAGGAGGTGGTGTTTGCTCTCTGCCTATGACTGCTGGTATCAAACACTGCTAAGAGTGGTCATTCTAAAAGAATGTGAGATGAGGGGTGTCCACAGGCTCTGAGCAAGCTGCAAAGGTACAGGATAGTTAAATAATGAAATGCTGCCAAAAGCTGCAGGTTCTTCAGCCTGGAGGGCAAGATGAGCTAATTCAGTCTGCCCTGTTGTGTTTGTACCTTCAGAAGGTCCCACACCTTTGGTGCTTTGGGTGAGGGATCTGCTCTGATTTCTTGGGAGGTGCAAGAAATCCCCTTGTAATTCATGAGGACAGAGCTCTCCTACTCTAGATAAAGGCAGAACCTTCTCCTGTTTGCACAACAGGTTGGATCAGAAAAAACACATTGCCGCTCACCCCCTAACCAGGCACACAGACTCATGTGCTCTGCAAACCTCATCTCACACCAGCAAACCCTCTGCAGTCGCTCTCGCCAGGGAGCGTTTGCCTCTGACAGACCTGTGGCTGTGCTGCTGATTGACACAGCAGAAATGGAGCAGCATGTTCTTACAGCATCTCCTTCAGTATCAGCAATTTAGCAGGAATATCAGACCAAACACCCTCCCTGAAGGTACTGAGTACAGCAGGCCTCAAATCAGCAAGGGCTGACACCGGGAGCAGCGGCACCGTGGTTGATAAATGAGCACCCGCTGTCTCCCCGTACGGAGCTGGCGGGAGGTGGGATATTTGTCTGTGCCCAAGAGATGAGTATTTCCATTTTGCATCCTCTGGTGTCCTTGTCACAGGTGAGGGAAGAGAAATGAGTGGAGGTAAATTGATTTTATACAGGTATGGGAATGGATGTGTTTTTGTAGGTGATGAATAACAAATAAGCCCAGTCTGCTCTTCTCATTCATTCATGGTTTATTTCCTTTTCTTGCAGTGTTTGACCTCATGAGGAAAGGGTAAGTAGCCCTCCTTGGATCCCTTTGTTGAAATTTTTGGTGTTCATCACTAGCTTCCCATGTGAAGTGGAAGTTTGATATGTCCAGTGGGGCAATCCCTGTCTGCATGGGAGGCAAAACCCAGCTGTAGTTGCCTTTGCACTGCTGCAGCCTGGAAAGATGTGGTGTATAGTAATGAGCTGGGAGGGCATGTCCTGGTGCCAGACTCTGATCTGAAAAACAAATTTTATGCCAATTCCTCATCAGGTGGCTGGAAGAAAAGGTTTGAATAGGAATATTCTGCTGGGTACCAGCTGCATCATGGCTTCCTCTGGCACGAGGGGTGTGTGGTTGCATCAAGGTTTGCTCACCACCTGCTGCCTTATTTTGCCCCCAGCACTAACCTGTCATGGGAGGCTGTTCTGTTGGCACATTTTTTTGCACAGTAGGAGAAGGGCTAAGGTGGTGGGAGGCTCCTCACTGTTCTTTGCTACACCTGCACTGATTTTTCAGCTCCACAGAGTCACAGTGAGGTCATGATTGCTGTGCCCAGGATGGAGGAGATGCCCAAAGGGCTTATTTTTCTCTCTGGCCCCATGAGCAAGCTTGCAGGCTGCCAGCTCCAGTGGGTTGCTGACAAGAGGCTCCCCAGTCTCCCTGGTGATGGGTCTGATGCCTATCCTGTAGGAGAGGGAGCTCCTGTAAACAGCTGAGGCCAGGGAACATGCGGCTCATCCAAGTGCAGCCTGGCTGGCTCTGGCAGAAGGCAATTAGACTCCATTAGTGGCTCTGCCAGTCCTGCACTCACATTATTTCTCCCTGGTTTCAGCAACAGAGAAATGAGCATGACGAGGGAGGGAAGGCAGTGGCAGGAAAATGTAAATGGGAGGTGGAGGTCATCAATCAAATGGGCAGCAAGCGAGAAGAGGAAAACACTGCAGGATGGATTTGCTGCTGGGTGCTGAGGGGAAGAGCCTCAGAGCCTGGTTTTGGCAGTGGTCTGTTCTCTGCCAAGCTTTGGCTTGCCAGGATGGTGTCCCAGGAGCACTCACTAACTCCAGCTCCAGTCAGTGGGCGTACGTCCAAATGCAAGGTCAAGCTGCTGAGCACAAGCAGGATTAGCCCCCAGTGCAGTGAAGTCGTGAGCTCCTGCCATTCATCCACGGGGGAACAGAAGATTCTGACCAGCTCTTACAGACTCTTTGCCCTCAGCTTTCAGCAGGCACAGGCAAAAGAGGGGCTTTTAGAGGAGACTGCACATCCCTCAGCAGTGGCAGCATTCAGATGAAAGGAGAGGAGAAGCTGACCAGGTAACCTTGGCTGTTCAGGGCTGAATGGCTGAGTTCTGGTGGTGGCTGAACCCTGAGCAGCTGAATAGGTTTTCAAAGCAGTTTAGCACAATGCACTGAAAATATTCCCATTTAACCTTTGAGCCAGCGGTTCATGTCTAGATTCTGCAGACCAGCTGCTCTCTGATGTTACATCAGGACTGAGCCCCAGCAGGCAGGACACCCAGTGCACAGCAACAGGCACTGTCCCCTCTGCTGCCTGGGACCTCCTGGGGATACTGGTGCTCACAGCCGTGAGCAGCTTTAGCAGGAAACCAAAGGCCAGGTCCAGGTTTGTTCTTCTCCCATTAGGACTCTCAGTGAATAGTGGTTGCCTTATTTTGTACAGACATCAGCAGTTAATCCTGATGATGGTGAGGGCTCTGTGGCTCATGCTGGCTCAGGGACTATGCAGAGCCACCCATCACTAGCCAAGCTCTCTAACCAAAGCATCACCACGTCCAGAAAGGATGGACACACCTCCGTCCTGTGTCACAGCACCCAGAGCCTTTTGGGAGCCTGGGACATGGTGATGGAGAACGTACTGCTCCAGCAAGGAGTGTCACTGCCACCTGCAAAGCACTTAACTGCTGTCCCTCTCCCCGCAGGCCTGTCATGGAGGTGCCCAGTGAGCAGCCCTTCAGCGAGGAGCAGGCTCGGCTCTACTTCCGAGACATCGTCCTGGGCATCGAGTACTGTGAGTACCCCAGCACTGGCAGTGCTTTGCAGAGTCTGTGCCTCGGCCTCCTGCACAGCTGGGGGGGAGCAGCTCCACTCTGGGGGGCTGTTGGATGAGCCAGAGAGGTCCCCTCTGATTGCCTGTGAGGGGGTTGCTGTTGGAGGTGGCCCCACTCAGCTCAGGCTTACCCAGGAAGTGTCACAGAACCATTAGAAAGGACATCAGGAGCACAGTGTCTCTGTTTTTCCTTCCATTTATCTCTTTCTGGAGACCATCTTTGAAGGCATTAGCAGAGCCAGAAGACGGGTGTGTGCAGTGATGTGGACTGAGTCAGTCAGCTCCAGCTGGAACAAATTCCTGTCTAGCTTAGCAGGGCAAGCACTGGCCATGGGGAGAGCTGGTGAGCAGCATGAGGAGGGTGTCTGCCCTTGTCCACGCCCTTTCCAGAATCCATCTGAGTGACTCCCTGTCACTCAGGGCTGTGGGGTGACGAGAGCCCAGCGCTGCTGTGCCCTCCCAGGGAGGTGGTGGCTCAAGTGTGTTCCCAAGCTCTGCCCAGACTCCCGAGCAGGGTTCCTCTCGGCAGCCTGTTAGATTATCATCACCTTTTCTAGTGACATCTTCTCCCACTGTGGCTGAGGCCAGACTCATTGCTGAGTGCCTGTTCTGCAGAGTACAAGGAGGCCATGAGAGGTCTGTAAATGACAGCAGGGATTTTTCTGGCCCCACTGGAGATGACATGTCCCTGCTGGCATGAACCTGGCTGGAGTGGGCAAGGAGGGGTCCCTGAATTGAAGACACAAGGTGGGTGGTCTGTGTGCTGGCATCTTGAGAGCAGTTACTGCTTCTCTACCTCAACTGCTGGTGGGCTGGGCTTAGTTCTGTGCCTGTTTGATCCTGGTGTCCTTGCAAACAATCTCTGTGAGTTCAGTGGTGTCACCACCGTCTGCTTCCTCTGCACACTGATACACTAAAGGCTTGTGTGTGGTCAGTCTGGGGAGGGACAGGCAGAGCTTGTGCAGAGGCCATTCCCACCTTGCAGGTCTGCTTGTTTTCCAGAGGAGACAGCAAATATGTAGATAAGGTGATCCTGTCATTACACTGTGTTTTGATGGCCAAACAGCTTTTGAGTGATCCAATAAGAGTAGTTCATAAAGCAGGTCCTAAGTCTCTTTGGCTGGATGGGCTCTTGTGGATTAATAAATAGACAATCAGGAAAGCTGGAATACAGCTTTCACAATGGAGAAAAGTCACTAGTACAGTTAAACAGGAATCCATAATGCAGGCTGAGTTGTTCGATACATTCCTTAATGACCAGAAAAAGGGTAGAGGACAAGAGAGAGTGGTGATGGCACTGAGTTATTCAGGATAGTTGTTAGAAGTGACTGGGAAGACTGGCAGGAAAATGCCATGATAGCTAGTGATGGCATGATAAAATGACAGATAAAAATTCCTGTTGCTGACTGCAGGGTAATGCATGAGAGGGAGAAACAACACTAAAAATACGTGCAACATGATGGGCTCTAAATTATCTGTTCTCACTCAGGCTTTATTCTGGATAGCTCTCTTGAAAATGCCAGCCCATTACTTAGTGACATTCAACAAAGCTAACAAGATTTGGGGAATTATTTGGAATAAAACAGAGAAGAAAGCAGAAAATGTTATTATGCAGTTATTTGTAGCTCTAAGAGCTCTTAGGTACAGGCAAGGAGTATCCTGAATATTATGTACAACTTGGCTCAGCCTGTATTAGAAACAGCTCTCTAGAACTGAGGCCTAAGAAGAATGATCAGGATGGTCCTGGAACATCTTATGTACAGAGGTATGACCAAAGCTCTTAAGACTGGAAAATTATCTTGGGAAGGAGTGATATGACAGAGGCTGATAAAATCGTAAGTGTCAGAGAAGGGATGAACAGTAAAGAACCTTCTGTCTCTAAAAACACAAGAACTAAGGGATAGCAGACAAAATAACCAGGTAGGCAGGTTTAACCAGAAGGAATTGCTCACCTGTCTTCAGCCACCTAGAGAGAACAAGTCTCTGAGCATGATGGGCCTTGCTGAGGCAGAGGAGGGTGATCTGCAGTGTCCCAGTCCCTCCCCACATTGAAATGCAGCACCACCTCCTTTTTTTGTCTAAAACCAGTGTCTAGGAATAAAATCAGTGTTTGCAAGTCTGACAGTCCAAAAGCTTCCAGGTGCTGCCTAAATCAGTCAGGTCACCCCAGAAAGTTGGTGGAAGTGTGTGTATGAATGGGAAGCTCAAGGCTGTCTTTGAGTAGAGTTTGAAGGGTGAAGATGCAGCTTTTTATATTCCCATTAGCATTCAGATTGCAGCAGAGCCTATGTGCCTCAGCTGGGAGATCCAGGCTCTGCTGTGCTGGATGCTGCTGGAAGAACAGTTCCTGCTCAGAGCAAACTTTGAGTTTAGAAGATAGGGGAAAAAAAAGCGCCAAGTGTGGGTAGTCTTAGGCAGAGGGATTGAAATTCAACAATAACTTATATGATGGCCAAACACTCCCAGCAACAGGAACAATAGGATGCTTTATTTTGGGCCATTGACTAACCACTTATTTTATTAGCAAATGAAAGTTAAAAATGGTATTCTCTCTGTACTGCTGGGTAAATGCATGGCAATTATTATATAATTAAGAGGAAAAGTGCACCATTTGTGCATGCTGAAGGAAAAGTGTTGCCAGGCAATCCAGAGATTGCAAGGTAATTTTAATGTAAGCATACATAATTGTTATGTAATTGGGAAGGCTCAATAACCATGCAGCTGCTTGGAGCTCACAGTCATCACAGCAACAAATGCATCATTGCTGGTTGGGTTTTAATAGGTTAGAAGTTGCAAACTGCGTTCCTCTTGGAGCCCGAAAGGTGTTAATGGTGAGCAGGAAGGGCTGCAGGAGCCCCGGTGGTGGGAGATGTGGGCTGACCTTTTAAATCACTGGTGGTGGCACGTGGTCCCTGACCACCGTGTGTCCCTGGGGACTGGACTCGCTGGTTATTCAGGTGTTTGCCTGGGGTGGAGGCCTCCTGCAAGAGGGCTGGCTGTGGGGGACAGTTTGGAGGGAGGTCGTGGTCCAGGTGATGAGAGGTAGCTGGGAAGCCTGGTTTAGGCATGGTGGGAGGCAGGAACAGTGCCCTGGAGAGAGCCAGGAGCTCCCTGATCCAGGCAGTGGCACGGTGGTGTCGACTTTTGGCTGTGTTTCTGGGTTTAGCATGTTTAGTACCAGGACTGCTCTTTGATACCTGCACAGTCCCAGCCTCGTTCACTGAGCAGTGCAGAAACAGGTTCAAGGTCTGAGAGCTGGGGAGATCTGCCTGGTAGAGTGTCCCTTCCTCTGCCCCTGAACTGCTGGGAATATATTTTGAGTTCAAGCATGGTGATATCACTGATTCACATGTTTTAGTGCACCTGTCTTAGACCAGGGCTCTGTGGCGTGGGCTGTGCCGGGAGCTGTTTAAGCACATGCAAACTGCTCTTGGGTTCCTGGTGAAATAGGCCCTGCACAGCAAAGTGCTTTTGCTCCCACTCCCAACACTTCCCCAGGACTGCTGGCCCTGCACACCCCTTCAGGAACTGGGGAGGCAGGCTGGCCTCTGCATGTGTAAGTACCACTGGAGTGCTAATTCCAGAGGGTGCTCAAGTGCTTTGGATGGGAAGCTTTGCTGGATTATTTGTGTCATTAACTAAAGCATGTACTTAAACGTCTCTGTGAATTAGGGATATGTGCAATTACCTCTCTTTCCACTTGTAACTCCCCTCTAGTAGTGCTTGGCTGGGGTTATTTAAACTTCAGTCTCCCTTCCAGTAAGGCAGACTTTGCTTTCCTGGAGAGACTCAGCAGAAATAGGTGTGCTGGATAGCAAACAGTCACTGAGGGAGGAGCGTGCTCCACCAGAAGACGTGAGGGATGTGCCAGGCAGGTATCCCAGTTTGAGTTTAGGACTGGGACACGAGTATCTTCATTTAGTAAGAGCCTGAGTAAGGAGTAAGAAAAAGCAGAGGAAAGGGCTGTCTCAGCAGGAGCCTGGCTGTGACGCTGGCCAGGAGCAGGCACTTAGTGCGGAACACGCACGCGAGTGTGACCCAGGGGAAAGCCCTGCTGACTTGCACAGTCCAGATGAAGCACAGCAACTGTCCCTGCTGCTGTGGAGCTGCAAGCTCTGTATTCGAGTCACGAGAAGCTAAAACAGTGTGCTGTCAGCGTCAGGCTGAAGAAAAAAAATCATTATTTCCTGCATTCTCTGTAGATGTCCGCAATTCCCCTCCCGTGACTGCATCTAGGGAATTTAAGGGGGATAGTTCTGGGTCTCCCCTCTGCAGATGAAGGCTTGTCTCCTCTGAGCTATTGGGTTGAAGGGAGGGTGATAACATGCAGCTAAAGCCATTGGGAAATTGCCTTTCCAGCAGCATCTCTCTGCAGTGAGAACTGTGGTGGCCCAGGGCCCTGAGCCTGGAGCTGAATGAGGGTCTGGCTTTTCAAAGCTGGCTTTTCTGAGATAAGACTCAATCTACTTGGTCATCAATATGTGAGTATAATTTCCATTCTCTTAAAAGGAAATTAAACAAATAAACCAACAAGTTTGGAGCTCCTCAAACAGAGCATGTTGAGGTGAGAACTACAGCTGCAAGGTGCTGGGTGTTATAAATGGCACCACCAGGGGAAGAGAGGCCTGGCTTGTGTTTTATCGCGTGCAGACAAGCTCTCCTTAGATAATAAAAACCAAACAAAAAACCCTTTCATGAGCTGCAAGTGTTGCTGATACTGATCGATAAGGACTTTTTACAAGAGTGAGAGTAATTAGCTGATGGAGCAGATCAGAGAGATGTGCTGGAGCCTCTAAAGAAAGATCAGGCACTTTGATTTTTGTGGTTGCTTGGTGCAGTTCCGTGACTGTGCTTGGGTTAGAAGCAGCCCATGGCACAGCCTGTGCAGGTTGTTTTGTCAGAGCCTGCTGCACGTGCCCTGCTCCCCTTGTTCCCTGTCCCTGTGTGCAGCCATGGCAGGGAGCTCTGCGTGTCCCCTGTGACGGGTGACAAATGGTGTGCTCATGTGGGCTGGGGGGCAGGTGCAGAAGGACAGCCTTTGGCAAGGTGACCTCTTCTCTCTCTTCCCCGTTGCTTCCTGCTGGCAGTGCCCACAGCACCCCTGCTGCCAGGAGCACCGTGCCCAGCCGTGGGCTGAGGATGGAGCACAGAGGGAAGCTGAGCTATTCCAAAGGGTGTGGGATCCCCCTTTGTGAAACCCAGGCTTAAGCAACATATCCAAGTGGCAGAGGCTTAATGGGTGCAGCAAGAGAGCAGCAAAACAGTGGAAAGAGCTGAGAACATCAGGGCTCCTCACCGGCCCCTGCAGTGAGCTGGGCACGGGAGTGGGGGTGTTCCCCGGGCACAGCCCATGACATCCCTGTGCTCCAGCCCTTTCTCAGCAGAGCACTGTGGATGAGTACAGAGTCTTGCTTCAAAGAGCAGCAGTCTGTGTTGAGCTCTGGGTGGTGGTGCAGCAGTTTCCTTGGGAGGGCATTAAATCATTTCTTTGCTACAGGGGCGATGTGAGAGCAATACTAAGCAGACTCTGCAGTAGCACCTTATGGACTGGTTTTGCCCTTGAATGGGAATGGGATTCTGGTTCTAATCAAGCAGAATTCAGCACTGGCCTCAGTAAATAGCAGGATGTGTCAGTGCATTGCCAAGTTTTATATGTATAATTTTTAAATGCGCTTTTAGCAAGTTTGTATTAACCTGCTGGAGATCCAAGGTTTCCAGAGGGGAATGCAGTGGAAAGCACCTCCTTTAAAAGGCTAAGTAATGATGTCTCTTTCTAACACTTCTGTCTCTGCTCCTCTGGGTCTTCACTCCCTGTTAGTCTGTGGATTTGTTGGCAGACAATTCCCAGACATTTGCCTCTGAGTGAAAGGGAAAGTGTTTAGTCTTGGAATAGCCTGTGGGATCTAGAAGTGAGGAGTGTTTGTGAAGTGGCTGTCTTGTCCCACCGAGGGCAGCTGAGGGACTGAACAGAAAGGAATGATGTGCTTCAGCAGGGCTTTGCTAAGGAGCAGAGGTGGAGAAGGGAGGCAGTGGCAGAACTGTGGAGACTCAAATAGGACCACAGGTAGCACAGGTAGGACCAGCTGGCCCAGCAGCAGAGGTCCTTCCTTGCCTAAAATCAAGAGGGCTAGAGGAAGATGGTCCTTTCCCAAGGGCTGCTCACACCTTGAGTGCTCTCAATCCTCCTTTGAGGTTGTATCTTTCCACCACACAGCACCAACCTTCAGCTGGCTGTTCTTAGGCAGTAGTGCTCCATGCCCAAGTTCAGGAGGCAGACTCGACTTTTAGGCATCATTCCCTTGTTTCTGAGCACTCTGGAGCTCTAGGGCTTGACTGAGTCCAACTTCAGCTATCCCTGCTCAGGCTTTCTAACACAAGTGATAAAATGTGGTACACAGGCCCTCACCTGCCCTGCCTGCTTTGCTCATGTGGTGGCTCGGAGGATTAATAAACAAGTGTTTCTAACACATTTTGAGATCTTTGCCTGAACGATGCTCCAGGAATCCATGGGGTTGTTATCCAGATGCAGATAGACCTAAAATACTGTTACCTTTCCACTGAAATGAAGAATAGATCTAATAAAACCAAATTTAACGGAGCGCTGCATAATCAGACTTTGTCCTAAGGGCTCTGTGATAGCTCATGTGGTTTCATTTTCAGTGTGAAGAAATAGCAATCTGTGCTCTGCATCAGGTCGGCCAGCACAGAATGTGCAGAGTGTTTTGGAGCCCAGGGAAGTCATTCCAGTGAGCTGCTGACCTCTTGTTTTGGAGCAAAATCCTTTCTAGGTAAAAGCAAGGTGTGGAGCCATTTTGTCCGTTTGCCAAAGCAGCTTCAGCAAAGTGCTCTGCTCTGGCAGCTCAGCATAAATTTTAACCTTGGGAGGGGTGCAGACAAGTGCATTTGCATGGGAATGGTGTTTTTCAGTTGTTGGTGTCCCCCTTGTGCATGGCCTGGCAGGGCAGCACTGATGGGATGGTCCTTCCCAAGGCTTCCTGCATCCAGCAGCCACATCTCTGTGACTGGATCGTGTGGATCTGAGGGCAGTCTCACCAGGGCTGAGGTCTGCCTGCTTTGTGACTCTTCCTGCACTGTCACAAGCAAAAACCCAGAGCCTTGCTGTGGCCATTCTCTTTGAGCAGGAGTCAGAGTAGCTAGAAGTTCCCTCAAAGGCATGGATTCAGCTTAGGGGTCCCAGTTCCCCATGAAGGGAACTAAGGGGAATTTGTTGGTCTAAAAGAAGAATAACTCCAAACCTTCATAGAGCAAGTTTAAGTGCAGTGATACAGATCATTATTTTGGTTATGTTTCTTTAAAGCACATTTAGGGGTTTTTTTTTATCTGTTGAAAGTGGTTTTCCTTCTCTGCTGTGCCTCATGCAGCCCTGCTCCTGTTTGTGTCACCGGGTGCCCTTAATTCCAAGGAAGGTGTTTTATTTCTGGGACCTCTGGTCCTGGCTTCTAGTGAAGTAATCCTAACAACAGTGCCTTTCCTACCTGCTGCTCTTATATCTACAGAGGATGAAACTTGCTCCCAGATGCTTCAGGATGGTGAAATGAGAGGGTTAATTGATGCTGGTGGTTGTGTTAGGCTGACTGTGGCTGTCACCTGCTCCCCTTGGGGTCAGTCGTGTGTCCTTGTGCCCTTGTCCCTTCTGTACGGTCACTGACAGTGTGGAGGGTGTCACTGGTGCTAAGCTTTTATCTCCAAGATGTTTAGCTCTCCCTGTGGAGTTCTGCAGGGATAACACCATCTTTTCCTCTGTGTGTTGTGCTGGAAATGCAGATCATGCTGGTTTAACAAGCACCTTTCCCCTGAGACAGCCCTGTCCCCGGGCTGCTTTGAGCGTGTGGCAGTGGTGTGTGTCACTGGCAGTGTGGCAGTGGTGTGTGTCACTGCAGGCACACCCAGGCAGCCTTTGGCCAGCCCTGCTGAATTAATTGATCCCTGCCTTTCTCCCTGCAATGTGTATCAGCAAGAGGTCTGGACTTGCAGCAGGAGCTGGCGGGTTGGGAAGTTTTTCCGAGCTTAGTTGTGTTGGTGACCAGTCCTGCTTCCTTCCTGCAGCTCCCAAGGAAGCCAGCTTTTGCTGTTGCCTACGAGTGAACTTGGGAATAGTTTAGTTTTGAGGGAAGCTTTTACTCTGTATTGTGCTGAACTGTACCAGTGACAAGGCACAGCACAGGAGAGGATAAGCCTGTGCATTTGGAAGCCCGAAGCCTATTTTGGAAAGCTGTGCCGGGGAGGATGCCCACAGCAACTGGCAGGCTGGGACTTTATGAATTGTGTTTCTTCAGAGCAGAACAGGGATTTCAGGTTGCCTTCATCAGGTTAGCAGCTCCCACACCAAATCATTTCTTGGCAGATGTGAGCATTTGCTCTTTCAGTTTTTATGTTCATTTGCACCAGCTGGTGCTCAGTGCACAAGCCCTTGTCCTTGTCCTTCTCCCTGCCTGGCTATTGCCTCTGCACAAGGCAGCTGGATGGGGAAGTGGATTTGCAGATTTGGGATTTGCACTGAGCCAGCTGGCAGGAGACTTTCACTGCTGTCACCCACAGCAGCACAGGGTGTGGGTGGGACACTGCTCCCAGCACTGCCGCTCCGGACCTGCCCAGTCACCTCCTCTGCATCTGCCCCCTTCCCATCCCAGTTTGTTATTATTTAAAGGGGGTGCCAGGTGTTCAGAAGCACCTGGAGCATAGCATTCCAGAGGCCAGCCTCACTCCTGGGCTTCTCAGCCCTGCAGGCACTTGGGCTGATTTTCTCCTCTGAGCCCAGACTGTCACTGTCCGGAAAACACGTGGATGTTCTGGTGGGGGAAACTCAAATATTCACTGGCCAAATGAGCTATCGTTTGATGGCTTTGATTTTTACAAAGTTTTTAATGTCTTTGTTCTTTGCTCCTGTGCCCGACAGCCAGCAGTGCCCAGACCTGTGGGTACCAGCAGAGATGGGCACTGAGCAAACACAGGGCAGATGGAAAACTGCCCTCGGTGTTCCCCGACTTTCTTTAGGTGGTGCAGAGGCAGGGAATGTATTTTACAAAATAAATAGTTATGTGATAGGGAAAATGGTTTGTGGTTTTGTTTAGTTTGGGTTTTTATTACTTTCCTGTATGGAAGAAATAATAAAAAGCCTGGAGTACCTGCTTGCCTTAATTTTCACAGACCAAACTCCAGGGATGCACTCATATAGGCCATGTATTTTTTTTTTAACAGGCTTTGGGAATCTCAGCCTTGTGTATCAGGCATGACACCAGACACCTGCCTGAAAGGCAGCTCATCATCTCTTGAAGGAAAACTTCACTCCCCCCTTACTCTTTTTGCTCTCCCTATATTACCATAATGAAATGTCAGCTTGCCACCAGCTCTGCTGCTGAGCAGATGTCTCCTCCTAATTACTGTTGTTGCAGGGTCTCAGTGTTTATCCTGACTGTCTAGGCAGGCTGTTACAGCATTAACTGTCTCCCATCACAGCCTGGCCATGCAGCTGATGCACATCTGGAAGAGGATGTGAGGGCTGGTACTCTCCAGCAACTTTCTGTCTGCTGGGTCTCCAGAGCAGCTCTTTAATGTGCCAAGGACAGCATCCCTCAACAGTGCTTTAAACTGAGGAGAGGGCCTTGCAGAAAAAATACCTATAAGTGTGACTTCCCCTCCCCTAGCGTGGCCTGCTGGAAAGTTGGCTTGAAAAGAGCAGAAAGTTAAATGAAGTTTGTTCATTCTTGGTCCTAAAGCACAAACTGGGATGCTCTGTAGGGCAGGGTGCCTTTGTGGCAGTGTGTTGATCAGGTTTGTAAAGCAGGAAAGGGTTAGACCAGCATTTTCCTCCACCCAATGTGTATTTCCTAGGAGATATGAAAAGTGCTCATGGGGAGGTATGAAAACAAACATGCTCCATTTGTGAGAAGGAAATGTGAAAACAGTGGTTGGAGCCAGGGGAGGAGGGAGGCCAGGGGGTCCTGGTCCTGTGGGAAAGGCAGGATTAGAGGATTTCCTCCTTCTCCTTTAGTAAAGTCTCTTGGGTTTTCTACAGTTCTGCTTTTTTATATTTTGAAAGTTGGGGGTTTTTTTATTTTTCAAGTTCTCTGAGTTCCTGAGAAATCAGCCACTTTCCTAGAACTCCCTGTTTCACTCAGTGGCCTGGAAATGTCTTTCAACTGCAATACTGCACAAGAGGGGTGTTTTTGTTGTTGTTTTCAGTGCGTCTCAGCCTCCAAGCTCTTTGCAAGGGTGTGTTTCATTTTTGATGCTCAAGCACTTCAGCTGGTGCCCCCAGTTGGCCTCCTGGAGCTGAGACAGAGCTGGAGCCTTGTGGAGCAAAGGGTTTGGCCACAGCTCTGGGTGCAGGAGTGGTAGGGAGTGCTCCTTTGGGGTGCTGGCACCAGCCAGCTGGTGATTGCTCCACAGTTGGAGCTCCATCATCCCATCTTTTGAGCTGGAAATACACACTGGTTTCTGAGCTGTGGCTGAGCTCGGCACTCAGCTGCTTGTCACCTGTTTCAGTCTACCTGTGGTTCTGCCCCTTCTGATTAGCTTCACAGCACTGCAGTTTCAAAACAAATAAAAAGAAACCTCTTTATTTGGGTCCCAGAAACCTTTAATACAGCAAGTTGCCCAACCCACCAGCTGGTCTGATGAAGCCACACAGATCTGCAGACAGGATTTGAGTAGTTTCTCTCTCCAGCAGCTCTGCTCAGTCCCACTAGTTGAGCTTTCTCTGAGTTCATGTCTGTTCTTTGCATAATTCCTGGTGACAGAGATACTTCTGACAGTTGTGTCCCAGTGAGGCACCAAAAAGGAATGTTTTTAGGAAATGGCCCCTCTGCTACATTATATTGCACCTCCAGCAGCAGCTTGGAGTGGGGTGCCTGAGCACCTTTCTTTTCACCCCCCTGGAGAGGTTTCCCCTGGGTGTGTTGGCTGCCGTGGCAGACCGTGCTCCTGTTTGTGGGTTTTTTTCAGTGCACTACCAGAAGATCGTTCACCGGGACATCAAGCCTTCCAACCTGCTCTTAGGAGATGATGGGCACATCAAAATCGCTGATTTTGGTGTCAGCAATCAGTTTGAAGGCAATGATGCCCAGCTTTCCAGCACGGCAGGGACACCAGCCTTCATGGCACCGGAAGCCATCTCACAGACTGGAAAAAGTTTCAGTGGAAAGGTAGGTCTTTGCTCAGGGCTGGGACCCCCAGGCATGGCACACAGGGCAGTGCCTCACCTGCATCCTCTGTGTGTTGCCCACCCAGGGATTGTGGTAGTAATTAATGTTGTTATTTAGTAAAACTGAAGCTCTGTCCAGTCCAGCAAAACTCACGCTGGTTGTTCTGCGCAGTGGGCAGACAGTTTGCTGTGGATCCCTGCCCATGCTGGCCATGCTAGCCCTGCCCAAAGGGAAAGGAAGAAGCCCTTGATTCCCTTTCAGAATAATCAAGAGGCACAGGGGCTGCAGAGCACCAAGGTCATACCTTGATTCCCTGAAAATAAGAGGCACTGGCAAGGGTGATGATGCAGACATGGGGATTCTTTGCCTGGAAGACTTTTGAGATTCAGCCCTGAATGGTGTCATTTCCTGTAAGAAGAAGGGGCTGCTTGCTGGTCACAGCAAGGACAAGGGAGCAATGCCTGGCCCAGCACAGTCCTCATTCCTCAGGTGTGCTAGAGGTGCCTTCAGGAGCCCAACTTCAAAGAGGCCCTGCACAGCGACATAGAAAATGTTAAATCCACACAAATAAATAATGTTCTGTGAACTGTGGGAACATCCAGCTCGCCCAGATCATCTGTGTTGCATCTCCTTCACTGCCTGTCCGTGCTCTCTTTCAGGCACTGGATGTGTGGGCCATGGGAATCACCCTGTACTGCTTTGTTTACGGGAAGGTAAGCTGGCTTCAGCTGCTGGAGCCCTGCCCTGCCTGGATGCCTGGCTTTTGACTCATTCCTTTCCAAATAAAGGCAAATACTGGAGACAAAGACCTACCTTCTGCAAGCTCCCAAATCCCCTTGTGGATTAGAAGGGGCTGACACTGTGATCCGTGGAAAGGATCACTTCCAGCGTTGGTCCCTGGATGCGGAGCCGTTGTTTGTGCTGCAAACCCAGAGCAGCATCAGTAGCACCCACAACAGTTTGTGGGGGCGTTTATCCACATGGCCTGCATTTAGAAATGAGCCAAAGCATGGAGAGAGGCATAGGATTGATCCCAAACTGCTGCAGCACTTTAGTAAACCAGATTACAGAAAGCTCTGTCTGCCAAAGCTGAGTTAGAACTGATGGGGTCCAATTTGGCAGAGCCAGCTCTTCAGTGCTGCCTTCTGCAAATTCCATGTCCTGTCATGGCTTTTCCCTCACCTGCTCCCCCACGTCCCACCCATGTTCTCCCAGGAGGTGCAGTACAGCAGATACATGCAGTGTCTGTGTGCAGGAATGTTACCTGAACCTCTGTCCAAGCACAGACCACTGCAGATCCCACCACAGGCATCAGGCATCCAGCTCCAGGTTGAGCAGTAGCCAGGGAAGATGGCAGAGGCAGTTTGTGGTCAGGCTAGATGAAGGAGGGTATCCCAGTCCAGTTATATATTCCCTAAATCCCTCTGCTGTTCTTCTGCATTTATTTTTTAATAAGGAATGAATCAATTTATTGCGTGTGGGGAGATTTTATTTATTTCCATCTCTGTGTTAAATCGAGGGAGTGCAGAGGGTGTACTTGTGTTACATGAATGACAAATGTCTGAGTGATACTGGGATCTTGGACAACTGGAAAATCTCTTGTTTGTTTTACAGTGCCCTTTTATAGATGAATGTATTCTGGGTCTTCATAACAGGATCAAGACCAAGCCTGTGGAGTTCCCAGGAGAGTGAGTAAACTTTACTCTGCTACTGGAAAATAAAGTTCAGTTTTCAGCATTATTCTCTGTGTGCCACAAATGCCAGTGGGTCACCACAGAGGGATGGACACAGGTGGGTGAAGTTCTCTGGGTTCTCCTGGGTCCTTCACGTGGATTTTGTGTTGGTGAAGTTCTTGAGGCATTCCAAGTGCCTTTGTTCTTCCTCTGTATTTGTTGTGCAGATAGGGACTAAAGGAAATGGCCCTTGAAATCTTTGGAAGTGAAGGGATTTCAGGGTCTGGGAAGTTCTAGGAAGTTGACCCTGGAGATCCTGGATGCATGGTTTGCTTGGGGTTTTGCGTTTCTCCCCATGCAGCAGTCACCAGAATGATTCAATGTCTTTCTTTTCAAAAGCACTGGGGTTGTAGACCTCAGTCTTGGTCGAAGTAAACACAGCCCTCTGCTGTGGACTTCCCTTGGTGCTGGGGGAAGTGTCTGATGGAACTGATGTCCCGAGATGTGCAACCAAGCTCAGTGAATCCCTCTCCTCTGCCTCTTCCAGCACACCCCAGGAAAACGTGGGTTTGTCTTTTGCACTGGCGGAGAGGAGCTTGTTCTGAAAAAAGCAGGAATTAATTTACCTGTGTGCTGCTGAGGGGCTGCTCCCACCCTGCTTTGGTCGGTGAAAGAAACCCCCGTGGGGCACGGTGGGAGCTGCTGGGATGGTCAGGTGGGATGTCTGGCCGGGTCACATCGTGGGCTCCACAGTGCAGGGGACAAGCCAAGGCCACTCACGGGGCATTTGAGCAATGGGAAGTTCAGTATCAGTATTGATGAGTGTCTGTGGTCTTGTCAGAGTGTCTGGCAGGAGGTGATGACACTCCCCATGTGCTCTCAGTCGTGGTGGCTCAGTGGTCACCATTCCTGTATCTTCAGGTGTTGGCCACTCCTTGGCATTTCCTCCATCCTCAGGCCTCTGGTGACTTTCTGTTGGGGATGGATTTGTTTTCCCTGGTTGCTGTCAGATGAAGTAGCCAAAGCTGGACTCCTTGTTTTTCTTCTCAAATCTGCACAGTAGTCAGGCAAAGAATTCTTGACCCAATTGCTCATTCAAATAAAAATGTATAAATAAAATGACTTGATTTAAAACAAGCACAGAGAAATTAAAGCTCTAATGAAAGACACATCTGGTATTGGAGAGGAAGGGAGGGATGTTGTCAGGCAGCCTATGATACGTGCATGTATCCACCATCTGTGGCAATGCAAGACTTCTTTGTGAGATGCTCACTGAATTTTCACACTACAGTGAAGGGCTGGGCCTCTGCCTTGGCAGTCCCAGACTCCCTTCTGAGTGCCCAGAAAGCGATGGATGCTCAGGGTGCCTCACTTGGGCTGGCTCAGCCCGGGCTCCACGGGCTGCATTAATTACCTCTGCATTGATGAGGAGGCACAGCCTCTGCAGACAGCTCAGCCAGAGCCACCTCTGCCCAGGTGAAGCCACACAGGACTCTGGAGCACAGCCCCAAGGACCTGGGGGTCAGGCCACTTGTTAGGTGGCACATAGACCCCAGTCGTGGGTAGGGAGCAATTCTGGCAGGGCTTGGTGACCAGGCTCAGGCATTAGGAGCACAAGGGCTGGCTGGTCATGCTGCATTGCCATATTCCCAGTGGTTGCTCTGCAGTCAGGACAGGACTTTGTCTTGACAGCACTGCAGCAAAAACCCCAAACCTGTCTGTGTTCCCCTGGCAGTTTTCTCCCTGGCTCAGGGCCTGGCAGAATGCCCACCCTCTCTCAGCCACCTTGTATTTGGGTTAGCAGTCAGCTTACAAGTGACTGTTCCCATCTGCCTCTGCAGTAAGTTATTAACATTTAATGGGCTAACTGGGCTGTGCTAAGATCCTTTCCTTCATTCAGGCATTTCCTTCAGTGATAATTGGGCTGCATGATTTATGTGGATTCCTCAGTGACCTGCTCTCCCGGTCTAAAAAAAGCTGCCCCCTTCATTAGGTTGTTGGAGGAGCTGAGGGTTATTGAGTGTTGACAGCTGTCCAAACCACATCTCTTTGTTAGAGGCAGCAACAGAGACATGGAATTCACTGGAGTGGATCCACCCTGACCTCCCACAGAATTAGCACCTCTCTATAGTTAGGAGTATTTTGGTTTCAATTTATTTCACCATGGCTACAAAAGACACATTCCTGTTTGCAGACAGCCTATGGAAACTCATTGCCTGTTTCTTGACAACCTTAGGACAGATGGGTCTGACTGTACCGGCGTCACCATCCCGTCCCTTCCCTTAGAGACACCAGGATAAATATTTATGGCACTGGAGTTCTCATTGATGTCACTGAGTCCTTGGCATGGCACGAGGTAAATGGGTTAGCTCACACCGTGAGGATCCTGGCAGGACTAAAAAGCAAGCTGAAGTTTCTGCTCAAACGTGTTAAGAGAGTCAGAAGCTCTGCCTCGTCCCTCCTGGTGAAGTCCAGGACAGCATTCCCTGACCTGCAGGCACCCTGTAAAGTGATCTGAGGTGCTGGCAGCCCTCCCAGATGGACGCTGAGCTGTGTGCTTGGCATTTTCCTGGGAGCTGTTACAGGAATATAGCTGTGAGAAATCCCAGATAGCAGAGGCTCTCCAGATGAGAAATGCCATCAGGTCCAGTGTGCACACTCTGCTGGCAGACTGGAGAGAAGGGAAACCAGAGACAGGGTGGTGTGACCTGTTACCTGGCCATAACCCACCTGACACTCTGTGCTCCTGTTTATGGGGCTTTTCCCTATGACACTGATCCTATGTTGTGTAGAAATCAATCTGGTGCCCAGAAATTTTAAGTGCTAATAATAAGAAGAATATATTCTATTCCTTGTGTTTCTGGTAAAGCTGTCGACACTTTGGCACAGAACCCATGTTAAGTTTTTTTAAGTGGTCTCTGGGAGGAATCTATTTGTTCTGACCTGCTAAATGCATTGTCACTGTCCATCACTGTTCCTTTGGAGCTCATCTCAAGAGCAGCACCATTCTTTCCATTCCCACCTAAATTGTCACCTGAGTCTCTGAGGACTCATCCTGTCATTCCCCTTGTCTGGGCTGTATTGCCTGGGTACAGCAGACCCTTGATGCAATTCTAAGTGTTTAGCTTTAAACTGAACCCACTTTCTACCCCTGAACAAACAGTATTTCCTTGTGGTTGTTTGTAAAGGTCTCATAACCAAAGTCCAAATAAAATATTCATGAATTATTAAAGAGCAGCTCTGTTTTCATCAGACTGAAATATCCCTTACCTGTGATGTGGTTTTCATTTTGGATTGTGATGGTTTATTCCCTTCTCTGCTTGAGGGGGGCATGCAGAGGAGATGGGCACAGCACCTGGTGCTCACCACGGTTTTCAGTCTCAAATCCAGCCCTCCTGGGGAGTGACATTTTATGCTGCCAAATTCCATCTCCGTGCAGAAACGCAGTTCTTCAAGAGTCATTTGTGACACAGACTTTGAACTGCCTAATACAATTCTGTCAGATGCTGGCATTTTACTGCAGTAGCACTTTGATCATGCAGATCCAGTGTGTTTTAAAGGCATTGCCTGCATCATTAACCACAGGAGTCATTGCAGCCTTTGGGCTGCAGGAGCAAAGGCTCCATGTCAATAGAGTGGCTGCAGGGTTCAGGCACTTTCACATTTAGATCTTCAAATAGTGTTAAAAAATCAGATGTATTTATTTTATTCACATTTGTTCATTGCCTTCTTTTGTTACCTCAAGGCTGAGCTTTGCAGGTAGGAAATAGTGAGTTACAGGCTGCCTGCAATCAGCATTCTGGAAGCAATTTAAATAACACAACCTGGAAGCTTAGCTGGGAACCTGAATGTGAGATGTGGGAGTTTAATCCAGCACACAGTTGCTCATGATGCAGGTTCAGCAAGTCAGGCTGTGCCCCTCTTGATTTGCAGAGTTCAGCTCCAGTTCTGCTCTCAGGAACATTTTGTTATCCTGGAATCTGCCCTCAGAAATTCCCCTGTGATGTACTGTCTTTAGAAATGTCCTTAGACCCATTCACCTGTTCCCTCATGCTGCATTTTGAGCATGTGCTGTTGTGTTATTGGGCAGAACAGGACAACCAAGCCCTGTAGCGGTGACTGGTGCCTGAAGAGGAACGAAGCCAACAAACCCCTCCTTTCTCAAGCCAGGTCTGCAGAGGAAATACCTCCTGAGCAGAGCAGGTTCTCTACCAAGTAACTGCAGTAAGAACTGTGCACTGCTGCACTTAAAATTCCCTTGTTAACTGTGTGCTGCTTTATTCACTCAGGGCACAGATAAGTGATGAGCTCAAGGAACTGATACTGCGCATGCTCGATAAAAATCCAGAAATGAGGATAACAGTCCCTGAAATTAAGGTAAATTGGACCTTGATATTAGAGTTTCTTCATCTCAGCTGATTTTGTGTTCCTGTGGTACCTTCTACTGAGGCAGAGCTGTTCCCAGTGTTTGTTTTGGGAGCTCTCTCTGGCACCCCACCTCGGAAAGGGAGGGCTCTCATTTGGCAGCCACAGCTCTGTCGCTGCTTCTTGCTTGGGGAATATTGACAAAAGCTTTCTTGTTTACTTATTTAAATGAAAATTACTCAAAAGCTGGCTGATCTCAGTGAATCCCTGGGAGAATCAACATTGTCAGGGGAACTGCTAGCTGCAGAGCCTGTGCTGGCAGTGTTGGATGTGTGTTCCAGGGGCTGGATGTGTGTTCTTCCTCTGGTCCTTGTGTGGTCAGTGGCCTCAAGGCAGCACACTTGTTTCTATCACCATTACTTGGGAGATGCTTAATAATAGAAAGAATGAACAGGCCTGGTAGAACATAATGCTTCACAGGCTTTGGTTTCATTCTGTTTTTGTGTGGGCTTGCTCTCCTCCTGTCACCCCTCACCAAGGCCTCAGACCTGCTGGAGGACCTCAAGATTTCCAAACAGATCCATCAACATCCTCTGCAGGACACACAACCCTGCTTTGCTTTGTCCCAGGCCAGCACCAGAACGTTTGCCACCAAAGCTGACAGTAGAAAGGCTGAGCTTCAAGAAAAAATTGTGACATCCCTTCCCTCCATGCCCAGGTGGCCAAAGCCAGCTTTGGAGCTGTATTTATGGGATTTCACTTGACAGCTCTTGCAGGCACTTCATGTGCACAGCGTAAGACCCTGTGGGTGGAATAGCAGGGCTGGGTGCTGGCTCTTGTCCCTGGCTGTGCACAGAAGATGGTTGGTATGCTTGGGGACTTGCCTTGGATGCTGGCAGAGGATGTGTCTCCAGTGCCAGGCTGGGCTCTGGACTCAGCCCTTGCCCATGGACAGGGCTTTCCTCATGTTCACAGCCAAGAAAACCATCCCATGAGAGGCAGCAGGAAAAGGGTGACCTTCCTTTGCTGTATGTGAGGAAAAAAGATGAAAATGCTCCAGATAACTCAGGTTTTCAAAGCATTTCAAACTTGATTCAGAGGCTCTTGGGTTCCCCGGGGTGCTGGTCGGTGGCAGTGGGTGTGACAGCACTGGGCCAGATTGCAGCCATTCCCAAGGGAGCTGGTTAGGAAACATCTCTGGCAGTGGGAGATGGAGCAGCACCGAGAGCTGCCCTCAGTGAACCCTGTGCCCCCCTTTCTGTCCCACCCCAGAGCTGTGTGTCCCCTCACAGGTGCACCCGTGGCTGAGCAGGGGCGGCGCGGAGCCGCTGCCGCTGGAGGAGGAGCACTGCTCCGTGGTGGAGGTCACCGAGGAGGAGGTCAAGAACTCCGTGAAGACCATCCCCAGTCTGCCAGCTGTGGTACGTGTCAAACACAGCCTCATCCTCTGAGCAGGGGGCTGTGCTGAAGCCTTCAGCTGGCGGAGCATTTTTGGAGAGGGGACACGAGTGTTCTGGCATGAAATCTTGGCCTTTTTCTTGAACTTCTTGTGAGTGAGTGCTGCAGCAGCCTGACTCTGTGTCCAGCACCTATTCTGTGGGCTCCTGTGCTTCCTTCTCTTTGCTGTAGTGCTGTTAAATGTCAGCTGAATTATTAAAGAAGCTGTTGTTGCTCCTCTGAACTGGCTTCCAAGAGTCAGTCCTGCTGTTCTCACTGGTCTGTTTTCTCCCTCAAAGATCCTAGTGAAGGCCATGCTAAGGAAACGCTCCTTTGGGAATCCCTTCGAGGTCCAGACGAGGCGGGAGGAGAGATCCATGTCTGCTCCAGGGAACCTGCTGATGTAGGTACCTATAGCCATGCCTGGCTCTGCGGCACGAGCAGGGCCAAGGTGTGTGGGGAGGCTGGAGGAAGCTGCTTGCAGATTTTTCCTGTAGCACTTAAAGCTCCCTTCTACATCAAACACTGAAGATAAAACCTACCTCAGGTCCTCTCGGATTGAAATACAATGTATTCATGCTGCCTAAAAGCTCTTCTGTAGATGCAGTTCTCTCTGTAAGATGGATTTGGCCTAAACACATGTAAGGCGCTAAACTTGAGCCTGGTTTTCCACCTGATAGTTTACAATATGCTGTGATCAAAGATCCATTGGAGATTGGTGGACTCAAATAAATTTAATTAGGGTCTAGTATAGATATATACTGGAGGGTTTAATTCTTCCCTCCTTCTATTGGCAACAGAAATGGTACCAGATGAGCAATTTATGTGGTTTTTAAACTCAAAATGAGATTATGTGATTTGACTGTGGTCTGGGGCCCAGATTTGGGCAGAGACACCATGGGCAGACAAAGAAGAACACTTTGAAATTGCTTTTTCAATTGAGAACAATTACAGTATTTTTTCACACTATTTTTTGCCAGTTAATGAAGTGGTGGAACACATTGCAAGGGATATTTTAAAGGCTGGGTATAAATGATTATATTTGGATTTTAAAAAGAATAGAGAAATAAATGACTAATAGGTTCATTAACAGTTTTTGAACATGATCTGTTTGTACAGGGGTGGGGAGAGAACTCCTCTGTCCTTTACTCGGTTCTTACCCTTTCTCCCTCATTTTTGTTACTGATTCCATTTGGAGCCAGGACTCTGGACCATCAGTCCAGTAAGTAGCTGCTGGACCATTAGCCTGATCTGGGACAATTACTTTTATATAAATAAAATTGTGTAAGGATCTGTAGGGCTGTGGTTGACAACAAAGCTGTGTTGTCCCAAAATGGCTCTTTTCCATCCAAAATCCCAGTACCATTCCTAGCAGACTCCCACCAGGGTGTGCTGAGTCTCACTGCACTATTGACAATGCAATTAGAGGAGTCTTTCTGTCTCTCACAGGTGTGTGGGGATTTAAGGGCTCAGCTCAATTAAGGATGATAATGTTTTAGGTCCCAACTGTGCATTGGAGACTTTAGTGAAGACTTTGCCTTGGAGTGCAGAGCCAGACACCAGTTTAACATTTAAACACCCTGTGCACGAGTGCTGCTGTGGGACATATCTGCAGCATGGCAGTCACAGCTCCTTTGCCAGCTTAGCACGAGGGATTTGTCCTCTTTGTTTCCCTTGGCTCGTTGCCTTCCAAGTTAATTATTGCTAATTGGACACATGTCCCTACCCATATCTTCATTGTCATTCCTGGTCACTGCATTGCACTGCTCTGAGATGGGGGAACATTTACTAAATTTGAAGAAAAATGTATTTTATTCTTCCCACTGTCCCAGACAGGTAACTCAGAGCAAAGCAGGGTTTCTTCTACTCAAACCCTGCCTGAGCTGGTATTTCAAGGTGGTCACCCTGAGCCTGTTTCCAAAAGGGACCTCTTCACTTCCACCTCCATTTGAGATGCTTGAAAGCTTACCCAGGTGATGGGAAGACTCCTTGACCCTTGATTCTGTGGCTGGTTCCTGCCTGGAGCTGGGTGTTTTAGTACCTGCTCGGAATAAACAGAGTTCATTTGATCTCACATAACTGTGAAGCTTCTGATCAGCCACATTATCAATGTCTAGTCCTTTATAAAATATTCTTAGGCCTTCAAGATGAGCTGTAAGCCTCCACTTTTATTTGTCTCCTTTTTAAAGTTGCTAGTCAGATTCTTCTCAGCTTATTCAAACCCAGCATCTTTCCCTGTCTCAGCTCATTCCTGCCCTGTGTTTTATTCAGGCTCCTTGTACAGACCAAAAGGGATTTTTTTTTAAAAGCAGGGTATAATTTCTACTGTTGTGCTGCTCTGTTCAGTGTCCCTAGTTTACAGAACTGTGCCAGGTCTGGGATGGAGCTGCAGCCATGCTGGGCTGGCCTCTGCCCAGCAGTGGGAGCACTTAAAAATGCCCAAAATTAATGTGAATGGCCTTTGAATGTGCCAGTTCTCCACTGCACTAATGCTTCTGCACTTTGTTTCTCAGTCTCATGCCATCAGTGCCAATTTTTGACAGTAACAATTGACTTTATCCAAAATTATTTCATGCACAACTGGAGCTTTGAGAACCCATCTCGAAACCATTCTGTTTAAAAGATAGAAATTTGCCAAGTCTCTTCAAGTAGTGTTGTATATTAAACACTACAGCAGGGATGCTCCTTTTAAGGAATGTGGATTATTATTTCAGACTTTGGAAAATGCTTTACTGGCTGGATCTAATGAAAATAGCTTCAAATTTAAATAGATGTGTTGAATCTAACGACATTAATTTTAAGTGAACCGAGGCTAAATGGGAAATGTTCATTGTTCAGTGAGTTATCTCTTGATGACAGTGTTATTTCCACAGGGGCAAACAGAGTAGACACCAAGCTCATCCAGTTCTTAATTCATAATGGGTTGTTCCCTAGGAAAAACACCCTTAATACACATAAAAAGTGTAACGTCAGTGCCAATGTTATGAATAGAGCCGTGTTAGTTAAAATAAGTTTCAAGTGAGTCTGGATTGCTGTAAATTTTTAGGACCTTGCAGGAGCAGATAATATTGTTGTACTAAGGCTCTGCAGAGTTTCTGCATGTCCAGCACCCTTGTAGCTGGACAGGAAACCCCAAAAGTGGGATTTGCCAGAAAAGCAGTGCCTAGGGCCATCAGCGTGGCTGCCCACGAGGAGCTGAGAGAAAAAACGAGCCCCACACTCCCGAGCTCTCACCACAGAGCTCCTCCTCCCCAGTGGCAGTGTCTTTAGAGGGAGATAAATCAGCTTGTGTAATATTGCATCTCCTTCTAGTTGTAGGTAGGAAATAACTTCTTGTGTTTCTACGGAAGAAAAAAAGGAAAGCAATTAGAATACTCCAGTTTCACATCCAATTTACTTAATTATGCTGCATGTGAAATTGCCAGAGCCCCACTCACTGCTTCTTCAAGCATCTTAAATCTGTGCCATTTCTGAGGATATACTTTGTAGGAAATCCTCTGGCAGCCGAGCTTTCTGGTATTTTATGCCTAATTGATGACTCTTAAAATGGAGCTGTCCTTCAAGCTCACTCTTTGGGATTTGGAGAGGAAGAAACTAAATCGTGTGGCTGAATATTTTTTTAATTTCTCCCTGCATTACCTGCACAGTGTGCTGGGCTGTGTTCCTGGAAATGCTCTGTGCAAATGTCTGTGGTAGCAGGAGGGCTTTCATGTTGTAGCCTTGGTTCCTTTAGAGGACACCATTAAGACACCAGTGATTTGAGACAATTCCCAAGCTCATACTGGGAGGAAAGAAGGCTTTTTTAACACTCAGACCTGGAAGAAGCAAATCCTCTCCTGGCTGTTATTTATTGCTCTGTTTATCAGCACTGAACAGTTTAAAAGGCAGATATTCAGTGCAGGTGGAGGGGAGCCAAAATGAAGATGCCCCATTTAGCAGCCCTTGTTTTGCACACCTAGAGTCGTGTGAGTGCTGCCAGCTGTCACCTCACCCTGTCAGCTGGGCAGTGTCCAGGTGTCACTGGATCCTGCTTTTCATGCAGGATCTCCCAGGAGAGGCAGTGATTCATGGAGTCTTACAGATCCTGCAAACTGTAGCCAGGTTCAAGCCCATCATTAACAGTGGCTGCAGAAGCAACTGATCATTTCTAATTTTCCAGCTCCAGAGTATTTTTTAAGCCCAGTTCAGCATTCACAGCTAATTTCTGGGTTTCTGGTCGCAGTGTTAGCTGCATTTCTTCTGCCTGCTTCACATTTCTGCTAATTGAGTCAGCACTGGCTTCACCACATTTTATTGCTCTCATTTATTGCAACTACTACCTATCAAATTAATTGCTGTGTTTTGACAGACCCAATTTACTTTCCCATTATGACTGCTATTACTATTGATGAAATGTGGTTGTCAGCTCCTCTATGGGGGATCAGTTGGTATTTAAAAAGCCTGCCCTGTTTCCAGCCTTCCCAAAAAGAGAGCAAAAGGGCTGTCACTTCCCTTAGGGCCGTGTTACCCACGTAGGTTAGGCACAAGGAAGCCAAGGGGGAAAAGGAGGTGTAAAAAAAGTGGCTGGCCCAGGTCTCCAAGCAGAAACAGCTTCTCCCAAAGAGAGAACTGCATGATTTGTGGGAGGAGCCGTGCCCCACATGCAGGTAGGTATCCTCACAGGACCGAGGCTGTAGCACGGGATTTTCCTCTGGAACAACACACCATCAGCAGGGGCCCAGTGCTCCCGTGGCTCTGCCCCATTGCACATGGTGCTGATAGGCCACAAAACCCCAGAGGTGCCAAGTGATGGCCCAGGGAAGCACAGCTGGACATCAGCAGTGTGCTGGAAGCCATCTGGAGCTTTCAGCAGTGGTAGGGGCTGGAGTGGGTTTGTACCAGTGCCACCAGTGCCCGTCATCATCTGTCCTTCAAGCTGCAGGTAAACATGACTGATGTTCCATCTCATTCCACTCTGCTCTCTGGGCTGGTTAGGCACAGAAATACAAGCTCCTTCACCTGCTGCCACCATCTTCATGATCCCTTTCTTCCTTTGTCTCATTGTTTTGCTCTCAGGGACAGATTCCTCTTAAACACATCTGTATATTTGCATCCATCTTTAAGGTAATTCTGTGTCTGTGTTTCCCCTGGGTGCTGTTGAGACCTGTGTCCCCTCCTCAGCCTGTGTGATTTGTGTGGTAGTGAGAGCATTTGGCTCCATCCTTCCCTCCTGTAGGAGCAGTTTTATTGCAGTCATTCTGTGTGTGGCACTAATATTTATGTATGCTTTTTATTATTATTATTATTACTATTTGTGACTCTTTGGCATTTCCACTGCTTTTAGGAAGGGAGGGGTGTAAAAAGCCAGTTGGCTTTTAGCAGGAAGTGGTGCTCAGCCCCATGTTTGCAGAGGGAATAGCTACAGAGTTTGGGAAAGGCTGAGCTTTGTAATTTGGGTTTAATATTTACTGGTTATGCAAAAGAAAAAGAGCTGGATGCTCCACCACTCCCTTGTGCTTCTGCCTCTGGTGTGGCACTGGGACGGCTCTGAGCTGACTGAAATTGGTCTCTCCATGTGACCATCTCACCCCAGCTCAGCCAGAGCTTCATCAAAACACGGTCCTTTGTCCAGCCACTTGCACAGATCCTTCTAGGAAGTGGTTGGTCCGCTTAACTCTGTTAAATAACAAAATAACATTAATGCAAACCATGACAAGCTGCTTACAAACACCCTGGTGTGAAATCCCAGGACTGGACACAGCCTCCAGCCAGCCTTGGGGAGATCCTGGCTGAGAGTCTGGGAAACAACCGAACGCCTCTAAATACCTTTGGGAGCAGCTCCAGCACTCTGGAGACTCTGCCTGGCCTGGTTTACTGCTCTGAGACAAATGGGTGAGCCAGGGCCAGGATGTTGCCTGCTCTGAGTGAGGAAGGACTCTCAAAAATTCTCCAAAAATAGTCAGGAAAAGGCAGGCGGAGGCGGGTGGGGACTGACGTGGCGCCGGCGGGGACAGCTGGT
The DNA here is from genome assembly GCA_013400975.1 of Atrichornis clamosus. Taxonomy (NCBI): domain Eukaryota; kingdom Metazoa; phylum Chordata; class Aves; order Passeriformes; family Menuridae; genus Atrichornis; species Atrichornis clamosus. The sequence goes on from WBMZ01014884.1 coordinate 87,405, forward strand.
GCCTCTGCCTGCTGCTGCATTTTTCATAGGCAGGAAGGGACTGGATAAGGACAGATGATTGTATTTAATGGGGACTCAGTGGAGGAATTAAGCACTTGCCAAGGACGTGTGTGTGCTGTGGTTCTGCAGGTTGTACCACTCCATCCCTGTGCTCCTGTGTTTGGGAGGGCAGTGCTGTGAGGCTCATTCCGTGCTGGACACCCAACACCCAGTGGCTGTGACCCCCCCACAGCTGCTGTGGGTGGCAGCCATGTGCTCTCCTGGGTAAATGCACAGGTCAGGCTTTGCTCGCCTGTGGCTTAAAAATGTAGCAGGAATAGAGTCTTGTTTCTTACAAAGAGTTATTTAACGGAGATCCACATCCAGCCCCAGGCCTCACAGCACGAGCCCGGCTCCCGCGCAGACGTGGAGCACTGGTGCTGGATCTCTGCTGCTCCACGTGCAGCCCCAGGTTTTTGGCTGGTCTTTGCCACCATGAGGGTGCTCTCGCCCTGACATAAGGTGTTTGGAGGGGCTGCTCAGGGTAGTGGGGCAGCACTGAAAACACCCTGGGCAGGGAACAGGAGCAGGATCAGCAGGATGTGCCAGGCAGGGAGTCGGGCTGTGCTGAGCTGCAAGAGAACAGAGCCTCTGCTGCTGTATGAGGTGATCAATCATTTGAAGAGGGTGATGACAGGCACTGAAGACAGGGCTGTTCCTCAGCCTCCCCTGCAGGGAAATGGTCCACAGGTTCAAGGTCAGGTTTGGAGCAGAGGGAGAAGGGAACATGATTTTTCATCATTTCTGGTTTCCTAAAAAAATTGGGTTAGACCAGTGTGTACTTTGTGTTGTTCCCAGCCAGGCAATACCCCCAGAGTCCCAAACCCACCCTCCCCAAACACTGTGTGCTCCAGGCACACACAGCAGCACTGACACCCCACTGCTGAGCTGGCCTGTCCCTGCAGGTGCTCCCAAATGCACAGGGACAGCTTGTCCAGGGAAGCTGTGGATGCCCCATCCTTGGAAGTGTCCAAGGTTGGACAGGGCTCTGAGCAACCTGGTCTGGTGGAAGGCATCCCTAGCAGCCCATGGCAGGGGGTCAAACAAGATGAGCTTTAAGGTCTACTTCCAACCCAAACCATTCCATGATTCTGTGATACAGCCAGGCTGGCATGAGCAAGGCTGGAACACCCCTGCAGTTGCTTGGGGATCACCTCCTTTGTGTTGTGATATCTTCATGATGCAGAAACAGGTGTTTTAGGTGAAGTCATCTGCCTGTAACGGGTCTCTGCTGTGGGGTGTTGTGGGTGGCACCTGGAGGTGTCCCCTTTGCTCCATCCACTCACAGTGACAGTCACAGGCTGTCTGTGGGTGGCTGGGCTGGCTGGAGGTGTTGTACCTTGAGGATGCCCTGGAGTGCAGTACAGCTCAAGCCTTCTACATGAGAAAACGTCAGAAATTAGGAGTAGGAGGAAAAGGCTGAAGGTATCATGGTGTATGTGCAATGCAAGTAGATTACCTTGGCTATGGTTCTAGGGCTGCTGCTCTCAGGTTTTGGGGACTGCTTTTTTGGGGACCAGACAAATTCACAGAAACTGAAATCACACAGGTTTTGTCTAGGACAAACTGGATTCTGGTAGAAACATTTAGTTCTCCTGCCATTTACGTCAGGGCTTTGGAGAAGCAGTTACAGCATTAACCCGTCACTCTGATCTTTATTAAAAAATCAGATTAAAGGAAACCAAACCAGAACTTTCCAGATGCAAACTAGGTTATTTGGAAACCATGCTGTTGGTCTGCAAGACTTTCCCCAAGAACCAGATATCTCCTCATGGAGAAGGGCATTAAGGGAAGTGGAAAGCTCAGTTATTGGGCACAGAGACCAAGCAAGTGTCCAGGCACAAGCTGCACATCACTGCAGGGCGTCACGCTGGGATGTTGCCGGGGTGTTTATGTGGTACCAGCACAAGTGGCTGGTTCATTGCTATTCCCTCTTAATACTGATATTGCAGACCTGGATTGGAAAAAAAACACCTCCTGCATTGCTCTGTGCCTATAACCTCTTTATTTCCTTGCCATCCCTGTAGAAAACAAGGGAGCAGAGAAGGAGTCAGGGACCCGGAGCTGCCCGACGTGTGTGAAGACGAAGCCGCGTCCTGAGGCCTCCCGGCTGCCGCGGGCGGGCCGTGCACGAGCTGCTGCTGTCGTGCCCATCGTGGTGTCGTGTAGCACATCACCCTCATCACCCAGCCCGGGGCCTGCAAAGCAAAAACAGAACCAAACTAAGCCCACCAAAAACGGACCGGCCCAGAAATGCAGGCGGGAGGATCAGAGCAGCGCCAAGGAGCAGAGCCAGGCCTCAGGCAGCGCGGCCACGGGCCTCAGGCAAGGTGTCCGTGGCTCCTCCATGTGTGCCTTGCTCTCCACTTGTGCTTCACCTGAGGGCTCTGTCGGGTGTCTTGGCTGAGGAATGTGGGTTTATTTGTCTCAAGGGTCCTTTTCCCCCTGGAGACTTTTTCCTTGCGTTTTTGCCTTCTCTACTTCAAGCATCAGGAAAAAAAAATGGCGTCGGAGCCAGGTTTTGTATCAGAGGGCAACTGTTTTATTGAATGCACAGGTAAAGCACTCCTGTATATCAGGAGTCCTACTCCTGGTGTGGAGTTGTCCAGGCAAAATTTCTATGGATATCAGGTAAATGAGGATGAGATCTTACTGTTGGAGTGAACACTGTCCCTCCCTATGCCTTTCTTTCTGTCTCTTCCCTGCTCCTCTTCCCCTCAGTTTTGCACAGTGTCAGTCCTGCTCCCAGCCATGGCTTTAGTCAGGGCAGTGTTTGTAAAACAGAAGAGTTACACGAGATTCCCTGCATGTGCAATGAGCCTTGGAATGTCCCAGAGCTCTGGAGCATGGGGATATGCTGTTACACACAACAGCTTAGTGCACCAGGGACATCTGCCAAGGCTGCTCTTCCCAAAGGGCTGGGAATGCCCATCAGCTGCACCCAGTCCTGCATCCATGGACCCTGTTCTCCAGCTGAAAAGAGTGGCAAGTTTGGGGTTTACTTTATTTCCTTCCCTTCACTCATCTCTTGTGTACCTGATGCTTTTAATCTTTAATTTCCTGAAAATGACCCAAACTGGGAGATGTCCCTAGGATGCAAAATGTTGGTGGAGGGTTTTTACACTAAGGAAAGCTACAGAGCACAAGATCATAACTTGATCTTTTGATTTTTTTTTTTAAGGCTTTAATTTTTAATTTTATTTTAAGACTATAATTTTTATGCATGTGCTGATGCTGCTATTTTATCCATAGATTGCTTCTAAACTTGGAGTTAGAAGCTTCATCTCAACAGTTTGATAACAGGTGAGAGATTGCACTTAAAAAAGCAAATACAGCCATTTCTGTGGCTGTTGACTTTACAGACTGTGTGGATAATCAGGAATTTCACTCTTCCATTCAGAGAGTAAAAATCAGTGACATCAATCCATCAAAATATATGTCATTATTTTCCCTTGAGCTTTATGGGGCCTGAACATGCCCCTGGGAAGCCAATGGGATTGGAGTCTTATTTTATAGTACTTAAAGAAAGGACACGATTAAATTTGGTTCCTACATAATCATCTTACTGTCTGGTTTTAGGTTAATCCTGAGGACTTGGGACTTTGCTCCCTATTTTTTTGTGCAAGGGGACAGATGTTCGAGGGTTGTTGGTAGTGACTGGTCTATGCTGCTGTTCCTGTTCTGTTTGCTGCAATCTAATTTGGTGGTTCCCAACATTTCAGAGCTGGGCTTCGCTGCTGGTGCCTTTTTCCTGTCCCCAGCCTGTCTCCCCCTCTCACTCATCCTCAGCCACCTCTGTGGGACGCCCAGCAGGCACCAGCCTGGGCTCTGCCTCGCATCTCACCTGTAAATATTGGCAAAATGGGAAATAACGTTGCTGGTACTGTATTTAATTAAGGAGACCTTTAGTTTTGAAAGCTGGCGATGGTGTTGGGTCCTGTAAAGGTTGCTGCTGTGGGCCTGAGCTCTGCACTGCTGCATCCAGGTGCTAAATCCTGCCTGTTGGTGTGTCTGCACCAGCTGTGAGCTCAGCATCCTCCGAGGGACCGTGGTCCTGCCCCAGGGGCACAGCCTGATCCATCCCATAGCCTGGGACACAGAACTTGCTCGGATCCTGCTGCCTTGTAGTGAAGATTTAAGTACCAGAGATAGGGAGTGAGAAGTCTGAGAGCACAGGGAAATGGAAAAGACTGTCCAGGTGGAACTGCTGCCTGTGGAAGGGATGGTCTCTGGATACAAACTGGTCTGTGTTGGGGTGCCACCAGTTCCTGCTGCACAGCAGGGCACAAGCTGGGCAAACTGCCATCCAGTTTAAGGAAAAAATGACTTTCTCCAACTGGTGTCCCCAGGGCAGGGCCAGAGAGTGACCTTCAGACAAGGACACGTCTGGGGAAGGCACCTTACCCCTGGGAGAAAAGGGAGTGCTGGCAATCCTCACCCCCATGGGACTTCTGAGGTCTAAGCAAATCCTGAGTCATGCTCAAAGAGTTCTAAGAATGCAAATGTGGGGTTAGTGACTGTATTTTTAATCCGTGGCAAGAATAATTTGCTAATCCAGGCAGTTGGGGTTATATTTAGTATGCCCAAGGGGTGGGAGCTGGTGGGACAAGGCTGCAGGAGGGCTGTTCTCAGCCTCAGTTAATGCAACCAAACAAATGCAAATTTACAAATTAACTCCATGCCATGTTTCTTTAGTGGTACCTAAAGCATCGCTTGTTTTGGAGGAGAATGGATGTTTTTTATGATTATCTCAAAATCTACTTTGAAATATTTGCCCTTTCAGCTACAAGAAATCCTTCTGGAGCTGTTCCCACAGGTCCAAGGAGGAACCAGAGTTGTACAGCTGAGCTTGTGTCATACCTTGTTTCTTCAGCAAATCTGCCAGCAGTCTTTCCTTTATACCCCAGAAAACACCCCTATCATGTCACAAACAGCAGCCTGAAAACTTGCATGAAATGAGATTAAAAAGGTGCCCTGGCAGCAAGAGAAACGCTCAGATAGGCAAAAACAGGCTCCACTTCTCACTCAGCTGCAATGAAATCCTTGCTTGTTTATGTGCATGTTAGAGCAGCTCAGAGCAACACTGGTTCTGCTCTGAAGAAAGGAAGAGACTAAAAGAGAGAGGATTTATTTGAGAATAAACATCCCTGGCAAGGCAGTGCTTTTAGCTGTTGAGGAAAATCTCTTTAGCTGGATGGGTAAATATTTGTCTGCTGCTCTCTGTGATTGAGAGAATGGGGTTCGGTGTGGGCTCTGCAAAGCAGTGGGCAGAGCTGCCATGGGCACACTCACACTTTGGTGTGTGCGCTGTGTTTTTCCCCTCCAAATCCTTGCCTGTGCTATTCCTGGAGCACTGGGATGCTCTGGCCTGTGTTACCTGGCATCTGAGTCCTGAGAAGGGCTGCTCTTTCCCCCAGCAGCATTGGATCTGGTCAGCTGTTCCAGACTCTTCCAGCTTGGGGATGATCTCCTGGAAGGAAATTTCTCTTTTGGGGGAATAGCACATCTTTTTTATCTCCAGGAGGTAGATGTCTTTGTCTTGCTCAGTTAATGGCTCTAAGCCTTCAATTTGGGGGGTAGTGCTAAGTAAAATTCCTGGTGAAGTCTCTTGGGTCATGCACAGAGGAATGCACAGTCCATGTCTTCAACCCTCCGGGCAGGAATGTGTTGCTGTGAATGTCACACTTGCCAATCCATGAGGTTTTCAGCATGAGGGCTGGTGGTGGGAGAGCTGACCTTGTGTAGGGCTGCATCCAAAGGGAGCCTGGCAGGGGACAGTGTAGCTGCAAAACAAATTGTGGCTTGATAAAACGACTTCCAGGATGGGATTTCATTCCTTATTTATTGCCAGACTTGCAAGGAGGAACGGGTGGGAGAAATTTCTTGTTCCTTCAGCACAACTCTGTGTCCTGAAGCCATCAGCAGCGCTGCCACAGGGGGAGTTTCTCCATTTGTGGTGAGGAGCTGGGAGCTCATTTCCTCTCCCCAGCTCAGTGCTTTCCCTCCCATCTCGCCCAAAAACCCAGGAGCTTTGTCCCACCAGTCCTGGGATGTCATCCTGGCCCCTTACAGATCCAGGCTCCCCCAGGGATGGGGATCTCAGTAAATTTCCAAAGGCAGGAGGGCTGTGCTGGGAGATCCCACTGAGAGCACGAGCACCTCTGGTGTCCAGCAGGGAGACTGAAAAGCAGAGAGTGGTGAGTTTGTGTGTGAATATAACTTAGTTTGGGTGCCAAACTTCTCTGCTTTACCAGGGCACATTTACAGAGGAGTTTGCTGAGCAGAGCAGTGGAAGGGATTCCTTTTTGGCCCAGATCTTCCTATACAAGTCCATGCTCTGAGTCCCTCCCAGGCTGAATTAACCTGGATTATCCCATGACCCTGTTGCTCTGAATGCAGCCTTCCATGGGATGAGGGAAGGAAAGCAGCTGGACAGTCTCTGCCGTGCTCCTTCCTTTCCTGAAGAAAAGCCATGTACACTCAGAGCTGCTGCTGGCAGACACCCAGACCCTCAGTCAGTAACCACAAGCCATCAATCCAAGTGTTCCAAAAAATTGTGTAAATCAAGAAAAAATGAATTGCAACTTCTGAGGGTATAATCCAGATCCTCTGTGCCGTAATGTTGCTGCTGTTTCTGATTTCTAGGCCTGTTCTGTTAGTATTTAAGTCTCTTGTTACCCCTGTTGTTGAACCTCTGCCCCTGTATGTGCTCTGCTATGATTCCAGCATGATGTAAATGCACTCAGTTCTGTAACAGCACGTGGCTGTTACACTGTAAATATGTACCATGAAGAGAGAGGCTATTTTTTGCATGCTTTTGTACTGTAGAACCGATGAGAAAATGACAATAAAGTCCACAGAGATGACACTGGGTGTGGGTGCAGTTCCTAAAGCAGCGCTGGCTGCTGGCTCTCATGTGCTCTCTGCTGCTCAACCCCTCTCTGTGCTTTTGGCTACAGCAGAGGGGGGCTTGGAGGGGTTCCTTTCATCCTTTCATCCCCCTTTCCCTGCTTGGCTTTTCCTGGGTGACAAGCTCAGGAAGCTGTCGTGCTCAGGCAGCACATCCCCAGCTATTCCAGCCTCTCGCTGCAATCGGGTTGGTGAAGTTGTCTTGCCTTAATTCCATTTGCTTCCAAAGAAAAGTGCAGTTTGCTCTGAAGAGGGCTGGGGCTGGCCTGGGTCGGAGCCCACTCCAGTTGGGGAACCACAGCAAATCCTGGGCTCAGGACTGGCTGGCTGACCCTGCTGTGCTCCAGGGATCTTCCTCCAGGAGAGGCAGACAGAAGCACCAAGCTCCTTGTTTTTATATTACCAAAATGTTTTTTATAAAAAGGTGAAGGCATTGCCTCATCCCTGTCACTGTTGTTGGAAGGCTGAGGGAGTTGGGGTGTTCATCTGGATAAGAGAAGGCTCCAGGGAGAACTTAGAGCCATTTCCAGTGCCTAAAAGGCCTCCAGGAGAGCTGGAGAGGGACTTGGGACAAGGGCCTGGAGTACCAGGACAAGGGGGAATGGCTTCCCACTGCCAGAGGGCAGGGTGAGATGGGATATTGGGAAGAAACTCTTGGCTGTGAGGGTGGGGAGGCTGTGGCACAGGGTGCCCAGAGAAGCTGTGGCTGCCCCTGTATCCCTGGAAGTGTCCCAGGCCAGATTGGACGAGGTTTGGAACAACCTGGGATAGTGGAAAGTGTTCCTGCCCATGGCAGGGGGTGGCACTGGATGAGCTTTAGGGTTTCTTCCAGCCCAGACCATTCTGGGATTGTGTTCTGCCCAAACACACAATGGGCCCCGTAGCTGCTAATGCCAAACCCACCTGTTAATTGATGGATAAATAAATTCCTGGCAACCACCACCACAAAAGGAAGGAAAACAGCTCTGTAAGAGGGACCAGCAGAAGCTCAGGTGGGAAATGACATTGAGGGCTCCTTTACTGCACAAGCACTTTTCCTGGATTGATGCTGTTGCCCATTCCGGGTGGATTCATACCCCAGCACTTCGTCAGGGAGTAAATAAGATACTGAAGCCATGTAATTGCTGATTCCCTGGGAATGCAGTGTCCTGGTGGGGTCACATCACTGCCACCACAGCACATCCAGCCCCGAGATGGTCAGTGACATCCCAGGTCTGTAAATGCTCCTGGAGCTTGTGGTCATTCAGGATCTCACTGGGGACTCGATTTGGAGTGGGATCCAGCCAAGTAAATGGCTTGAAAGCTGCTCCCCCTCATTTTCTTGTAAGTGGGCTACATATCAGAATGGATTTCTAGAGCAGTAAATTATAATTTAGTGCTTATTATAATATTCATTAAGAGCTGCTGTCTGCTGCAGTGTTGCACCAAATACTAATTATTAGAAATTAAGGTGACAGGAGGGAATAATATTCTGAATTGTGTAAGTGGGAGTAATAAGAGCCCAGGAGGGATAAGCAGACAAAGCAGCAGGAGAGTTTCCTTTCTACATGGAAATCAGAGGTAATAAAATCCCCAGGAGGAGGGCACTGGGAGGCTGGGCTGCCTGGGCGGGAGAGTGTGGGCAGGGGACAAAAATAATCAGAGCTACTGGTCTCTGCAAAGGCACCAAGCAGAGGGGTCACAACTGTGGGACCTTTGGGTTCAAAGTGTCCAGTTTTGGGGCATCACCACCTGGCAGGATTCATCCATGAATTGACCTCCAAAGGTTCCATCTTGCCTCAGTGCTATTTTTCTAGTTTGTTTGCTCGGTATACTTAATTTTTTTTTCATTCTCCTTTAGGCTGAAATTAAATTCCTACGACGATTTTGCAGCAACCTGGTCTGGTGAAAGGTGTCCCTGCCCATGGCAGGGAATGGATGATCTTTAAGGTCCCTTCCAGCTGCATCTGGGGTAGGATGGATGCAGGGCAGGATGAAGGGCCAGGAAGCAGCCAAAGCCACGCAGGGCTGTGTGAGGGACATGGTTTTTCCTGACCCCAGCAACGGGGAATCATAAACTTCACTCTTTATTGTTGTCCGTGCTGCTCCACACCAAACACAGCTGTCTCCAAGGCTTCCCTCCAGCAGAACCTCTTTAATCACACTCCCTCTTTCCTACGGTTTAATTAGGGGAAGAAAATAATCTTATATGTGAAAGTGATTCCTTTGTTGCCAAACATTTCCAGGTTTTCCCTTTTCTTCTCCTTGAGTAGGAAAAAGCCATTTACCATCTTCTTTTCTAAAGCAATTTCCAGGGAGGTCCAGCAAACACAGCCAGGAGCCACCAGCAGCCAAGCCCTGACTGAGTTTCCTTGCTTGAGTAAATCAATGTTTTGCCACTAATGTGAGCTGAATGCCCATTTTCTGTGCCCCATTTATTTTATTGCCAGGGCTGGGGTGCAGGGGAGGCAGCACCGGGGCAGCTCTCTGGAAATCCCACTGAGGCACTTGGACTGTTCACTCCCATCCCATTTTACAGTGTGTGATGTGCAAACACATTAGGGAAGAGCTGCTGCACTCACCAGCTGGAATAACTCACAGTGCCTGGTTCTCTCTCTCCGTCCATCTCTATTATTTTTTATTTGGAGGTTCCACAGGGTTACTTTGGGATCTATTATTTTTTATTTGGACGTTCCACAGGGTTACTTTGGGATGAGGAATACTCTTGTTCAGTTTGTGCCAGCCAAAATCCCCATGGAAGAAAATTTTTTGGCATCACGGGGTGTTTTTATTGTTATAATGAAAATTTACCATTTTCCCCTGCCTTGTTGTTCCCTTCAGCCCTGCTGTGGGATGGGAATGATGGGGATGGGGATGGGAGCCCTGAGCCCACTGTGGGATGGCAAAGGCAGGAGCTGACCCACCACCAGCTTGAGGTGCAGCAATTAAAGCGTGTGGCTACCACCAGCATTTCCTGCCTGTAATTAAAGCCTTTAATGAGGAGGCATATGGTAACCCCCTTCTCCCCGCCGGCACTTTGCCAGGTGTGGGTTTATTAACGGCTGCTAATTACACCATTATTCAGTGTCTAAGTCAAGGAGGGCTGCATCGCCTGGCCCTGAGTGCTCGAACTGGCTTTGAATGCTGCCAGAAATGTCTTAATTTGAATTTTCTGTTTTCCCCTTATACAGAGAACTGAACCGCCCCGGGTTTACAGGGAGTTCTGGGGACACCAGCACCCCTGGCACACAGAGCCTGCGCGTACCCCACTTCACCCGACCCCCTCTCCACGTGTAGGGGCTGCAAATCCGGCTGCAGGTCCTCCTCCTCACAGCCAGAACGTGCCTTTATTCCCAGGGGTGAGTTTTGCTGGAAGCCTGACAGTCCCGGTAGCTGTAGAGGGGCTGGAAGCCCTTTCCCATCCGAAGGAGTATCCAGCTGTTGGGACACCCCCAGCCCCACGGAGCCTCGGGGCTCCAGCACGTCCCGGGCCAGGAGTGTGTTATCCCGGTAAGAAAATCAGCGGCTTTGTTCCCCTCAGCTCCGCTGCGGGGGGTGTTCACTGGACCGTGTGCTTGACAGTGAGGCTGTTTCTCCTGTGAAAGACTCTTGGAAACGTTTTACCCACAGCTGGTTATAGTTTTTACATTGGGTGTTACGCAGTACCTCGCTCCCAGCCCGGGGCTCTGAATCCTCTGGCTCCGAGCAAGCACTGGGAGAAAACGAGCATTAAAATCATCCATGTGGAAATTGTCCCTCTCCTTTCCAAGCCAGTCCCAGGTCTGCAGCAGCCTGGTGCCACCCTGTCTGTGCCTGCCTTGTGCCTGTGCTGCCCTCACCGATGGGATCTACCTCCGAGAGGGATGGGAGCCTGGGGAGAGCGGGACAAGGATGGATGGAGAGGTCTCCGGGGTGGAGGTGGGAGTGATATCGAGCTGCTCACATGGGGCTGAACCTTGAGAGACCCCACAAACACATGGACATGATTTGGGGTTGGGAATGCCTCACTGATTCTGTAGGATCCAGCAGCTGTGGATGTGGTGAGTGGTGGCCGTGGGGGAAGAGCTGGACTTGGTGCTCAGAGGATTTTCCAACACAGAGAACTCCGTGTTTCCATGAGCAGCCACAGCTTGCTGCCTGAGGGTAGCATGTGCTGGCCAAAGACACGTCCTGCACCGCTCTCCAGAGCATCAGGACATAATTGATTGTAAAATATTTAATTATGGTGGCTGGAGTGCCAGGAGCGCTTGTGGCAGGGCAGCATTTCTGGGAGCAGGTGGGAAGGGAGCAGGTGGGAAGGGGCATTTCCAGGAGGGCCCAAGGCGGGCGTGGGTTGATTTCCACACCAGGAGGGTGGGATGGTCAATCTCAGATTTAGTTACGGACACATTTCCCCGTTTGGTGACACAGCAGCACACCGAAATCCCGGGGTCAGGAGTGAGTCGGGCACAGCCCAGTGCAACCACCACGCCCAGCACCGCCCCTTGGCCACCACTGCAGCTGCGAGGGATGTACTGGGGAGGGCCCTGGCGTGGTGGGATCTGCCTGTCTGGGGGAGGAGAAACGAGTGAAAATGGGAATAAATCCTCTTTAAAGGAAAATACAGCGTTGGGGTGTATAAACTCAGTAGGATCCAGCTTTCTAAAAACGTGTGTGTGGTCACTCATGGCTTGAAGTGCCCAGGAGAAGTGTCTCCTATTTATTAAGGATAAAACAACTGATTCATCTGAGGAGACACAAGAATTCCTGGTGTCCGGGAAAGTTACACTGAGCTGAAAAACAGACCAGCTTCTCGTGGAGCTGAGCTCTGGGCTGGGCTGCTAGTGCCCTCTGCTGCCAAATGACATTTTTCATATGTTATTCTTCCCCATTCAGGGAAGAAAGAATTCCAAACTGTGTTTTATGTTTTTAATATATTTTAAAATTTAATTCTCCTCTAAATGATTCACAAGGTTAATTCACAAGGCCTTATAAACCTCTATGGTAGTAAAGTAGAAATTAATATTGATATTTAATAATAGGACTAAACAAGAGATAAAAAACTGCTGTGGAAAGATGTACAGACTGACAGATCTTATGAATTAAGTACAGCGAGAATAAGTTTAATTAATAGACTTAAAAGAACTCAAGCTTATAAGTCTTTTTAACATTTTTACAGCAAAATCTGATTAAACATGAATAAAAGGAACTTTGCTATTTAGTAGAAAAAGGACACTGAACAATAAAAATAAAACCAAACAAATACATATACGAAGCAACATAAGGTGAAGCAGGACAAAGTGATGGAATCGCTCATTTCCTCCAGTGGCTTCTGCTCTGTGGAGCAGCAGCTCTGCGCTGAGAGAAACACAAGCACAGATGGAATGCTGAGATTCCAGAAACTGGGCTGAAAATCAGTTTGATTCCAACAGATCTCATCAGTCTTGTCAACAGCATCACTGAGTCATCCTCCATGCAACTCCTGCTTGTTGGCTTTTCTAACACAGTGAAAGGCACTGAAGCCATGGCCAGGCAGCTCCCTGGGAACTGGTTGGAAACTCACCTACACATTCCACAACAAGGTGGGGTTTCTTTAATAGCCTTTAAAATGGGCACGTGCTACATTGTGTTGGAAGGTAACATTCAGTAGCCAAGAAGGGACCTTCACAGCCCAGTTATCCAACGCAAAATTTACTCAAAGTTAACAATCTGATTTACATTTTGCAGGCTTTCATGCCCCTCCTTCTCCAGAGAGGTGCAAACTGGCACAGTTCAACAGCTTTTAGTCTAGATCCTGGCAGGATAAGCAGAGTAAGGGAAAGATAAGCCATTGTAATTTTAAGTAAGCTCTCTAAATGACTTTTGTTGCCTTTTCAGGTTTTCCATTACATTAACTGATCATGCTGCTTCATTTTTTTGCTCTTCTCCTCAATATCTTTCAGCACATCCTGTAGTTTCTTAGAGTTCTGTCTCAGGAGGGCAAAGCTCTCCTTGAAGTTGACGGCCCCGTGCTCCCTGCAGATGTTCTCAAGATCATCAAAGCACTTCAAAATCTTCTCCAGCTCGGCCCTGACAGGCTTCTGCTCCTCCAGCTCTGCTCGCAGCGCCTGCCCCGCGGCCGCCTCGACCTTGCACTGCTGCTGCAGCTGCTGCAGCTCATCCTGCAGCGCCTGGAATTCTTCCTTGCTGTAGGGATACTGCTCGTGCACCTTGTCCTCAGGCAGCAGCACGTTCTTGGGGATGTTCAGCACCAGCTGCAGAAGCACTTCTTCCATTTTAGCGAAGAGTTTATCGAAGTGCTCCTTCATGAAGACGAGGAATTTCTCGGTGCATTTCCTGATCTGGGAAGGGCTGATTTTGCAGCCGGGAATGCCGTCCAGCTTCTTCAGCATCACGCCCTCCACCACCAGCATCACTTCGAAGAGGTAGTCCTGGAAGGCGATGTAGACGCGCAGCATGCACGTCTGGGGCGTGAACCCGAAGAACTGCGTCTCGTAGGCCATGGGATCCACCGACATGGCGGCGGGGTGCCGGGGCGGCTGGGCCGCGCGGGGAGGCCGGGTCGCACAGGGCTCCCGCGGCGTTACCCGAGGCAGCGGGGCCTCTCCTCCCGCTCGGGTGCGCGGGCCGAGCGCGGTGCCCGCGGCCGGGGCTGAGGACGGTGCCCGGGGCCCGGCGGTGCCGCCGCCGCCGCTTCCCGCCTCGCTCGAACGCCTCAGGGCACCCCGGCCCACAGCCAATCAGCGCCCGCGAGGGCACCCACGCCGCCCAATCACCGAGCGCTCCGTCCCTCGGCGGGCGGGCCAAGCGCGGGGAGCGCGCGGCCGCGCGCTGGCTGCTCGACCAATGAGAGCGCGGAAAGGTGGGCGGGCGCTGAGGCTCGGCCAATAGAAGCGAGGAGCGGCGGCCACGAGCCGTCGACTCGGCCAATGGGAGCGCAGAGCGGCGGGAGGGCTCTACGGCTCGGCCAATGGGAGCGCGGAGCGGGGGGAGGGCGATGCGGCCCGGCCAAGGGGAGCGCGGAGCGGGGGGAGGGCGATGCGGCCCGGCCAAGGGGAGCGCGGAGCGGGGGGAGGGCGCGGCGGGGCGGGACGGGGCCGCCAAGATGGCGTACCAGACGTTCCGGCAGGAGTACCTGCAGGTGCCGCCCGTGACGCGGGCCTACACCACCGCCTGCGTCCTCACCACCGCCGCCGTGGTCAGTGCGCGGCCGCGGCCCCACCCGGGAACCCGCGGCGCCTGACGGGGCCGAGGGGCGCGGCGCGGGGCGGGGAGGGTGACGTTCGGGGGCTGCCCGGGAGGGAGGTCGTGAGGGGGATTGGGAACGGGATGGGTGTGCGGTAGCAGTGGAAGGGGATCCCTCAGGCACTACCCCCGCCTAGAGCCGCGTCTGGAGCCCTGAGGGATCCCAAAACCGGCCCCGGGAAGGTGCAAAGCACGAATAAGTAACAACAATACGAGAGGGGTTGTTGTATCGAGGCTCCCACTTGCCAGAAAACTCAGTGCTTATTGAGGACTTACTGGGCACTTTTTGGCACACGGAAAGGGGCTACTGGTTTGGGTGTGCATTTTTGTTTCTTTTTTCTTCTTTTTCTTGTATTGATCCCATGAAAATGTTCTCTTTTTTTTCAGCAATTAGAACTTATCACGCCTTTCCAGCTGTATTTCAACCCTGAGTTAATATTTAAGCACTTTCAAGTAAGTGTTTTCTGAAGCACGGGAGGCTTTAAACTGTACTTTATAGTTTGTAACATCTTGTCTTCTCAAAGCTGAGTGTTATAACTTTTTGCATTGGGAATATACTTTTTAAAAGCTACTAGAGTGCAAATCACTGTACCTCAGCATAGCTCTTAGTTTTGTTGCCTGTAAAGGAGATTTCAGTTTCACTGCTACTTGCTTATCTATGTAGACAATAAAAATAAGCTGTCATGTTTAAAGTCCTTGTATTTGTCTTATTTCCAGATATGGAGGTTAATCACAAACTACTTATTCTTTGGACCAGTTGGCTTTAATTTTTTATTTAATATGATCTTTTTGTATCCTTCATCGAGTTGGTTTGGTTCCCTTGGCAAGCAGAGCTGCAGAGTGCTGGAATGTTGTGGTACCTGCACACAGCAAAGGTTGAGTTCTGCCTCACCACGGAGTTCCTGGGAATGCAGCAATGCCAGCTTCACTGGTGTCATGAAAGGGGTGCAACGGGAACTCCTTCCTAAGTGGTCAAGAATTTTGCCAGTTACTTTTGGGGTGTTAAGACTTTCCTGTACAAGCCTGATCCTTCAGGTTGGTGCTGACATGCAGGAGAAAATTCCAGGTAACTTTCTTGTCTCCAGGGTCACCCTCTCTGCTGAGGTATCCAGGAAGGGACAATTGATGCAGTAAATTGATAAAAAACTTTTAAGCTGATGTAGAATTGAATTGTTTTCCTCTTGGATCTGTCTTTTAACTTGTTTGCAATGAAATTTTCCTGACCTGTGGCCTCAGATACCGGTACTGCCGCATGCTCGAGGAAGGGTCTTTCCGGGGTCGGACGGCAGATTTTGTATTTATGTTCCTTTTTGGAGGACTTTTAATGACTGTATCCTTTTTATTTTAATTCCAAACTCCTTTAGTAAACCTAAGATGTGTGAATGAGAACTGAAATCATGTTGTTACTGTTACCTTACTTCTTAGGTGAATATATTTTGTTTGTCACACCAGGAGTAATGATACTTGTTACGGTGGCTTTGAATGCTTTGGGATTGTTGCTGTTTTTTAAGGCTTTTTACTGCTTGATTGTGGATATGAGGTTATCAGGGGACTGCTCAGGTGTGGGGTCATTCTCAGGTTGTCTATGAAAAATTAAATTATACTTTAATGAGATTATTCATGCTGCAGGTACCCTGAATTCTGCTGTAGCTGTTGGAGTTGTTTTACTTGAACCTGGGAAAGTGGAGTTACCAGATGTGTGGAAAACATGGGATTACAGGTTAAGCTGTGAAATTCTTCTCATGACATCACGACTCATTTCCTTAATGACCCACCCCAGCTTTTTGGGCTGTTTGTGAACTTGGTGTTCCTGGGTCAGGCATTCACCATCATGCTGGTGTACGTCTGGAGCCGCAGGAATCCCTATGTCCGCATGAACTTCTTTGGGCTCCTCATCTTTCAAGCTCCATTTCTACCCTGGGTATTGATGGGCTTTTCACTGCTTTTGGGGAACTCCATCATTGTGGATCTCCTGGGTGAGGAATGGCAAGAATCACAAAGATCTGTTCCTCCTGATGTTTTTGCATGAAACAGAAAATGTGGAAAAATCCAAGAGCTAAATGCTCCAGTACTTGGGTGTTCTTCCGATATATTTATACCAGGCTTTTCTGATCTCTAACCATTGTAGCATGTTTTGTGCTGTAATAAGAATGGAAAGAGCTTCTGATGTTTTGACTTTTTAGGGCTTGGAATTAACCCGGATGCATCATCTGACTGTGGCATCAGTCTACTGAAATAAAATAGTTTATATTACTATTTTATCAACTCTAATAGAGCCAAATCATCAGTATTTTTAATAATGACAAGCAGTTTTTCCTGTATGAATGTCTTGTAATGTAAGTTAACCTTTTCATCTGATGTTACCTTCTTCCTAGGTTTTGTTTTTCTATGTCGTTATGTTTTCTCTGAAAGAACCAATGTGTGTTGTTTTCCTGACTAGTGTAAAGCATTTGAAACTTGTACAGGAGAAGTATTGAAAAATCACCATTTGGCTTTTGTTTCTGTACCAGGCATTGCTGTTGGGCATATATATTTTTTCTTAGAGGATGTGTTTCCCAATCAGCCTGGTGGTGGGAGGCTCCTGAGAACACCGTCTGTCCTGTGAGTATTGGAGTCTGCTTTGGAACAGACATGGGAAAAATGGTTTTTTGGAAAACTGTTTGTAATCCTGTTACATCAATTTCTGGTTTATGGGCCAGAGACAGAATTGGGGGGTGTCTGTACTTGCTTTTTTTACTGAACTCGTATTGCTAAAACAAGGAGCTGGCATTTGTGTAAGTGAGAACCAATTTAGCTGGAAGAAGAGCTTAAGGATTTTAGCTTTGGTTCCTTTGGTAACACTTGACAGGCTTTTTTTGGTGGCACCAAAGCTGGGTGTGAACAGAGTGACTGAGGTATTACATATAAGATATCTGATAGGTTTTTTTCTTCTGTAAATAATCCTCGCTTCACAGATTTGGAATAAAGGCCCTTCAGTGTTTATAGTATCGAGTGGTGCTGCTCCTGCTCAGTTCCCTCCTGTGTAGAGGCTCTAATCCTCTGTGGTGCTCTCCCAGAACAGCTCTGATGACTGTTTTTCACAGAATAATAGAATATCCTGAAGATACCTGTCGTAGGATATTTATATCATAAATATCAGAAGCTGAACCTCATCAGTCTTTTTTTGGGCACACAGTCCATATCTGACTCTGAACTGGAGAGCAAGTGTGACTTGGGAATAAATCCTGATCCCTGGGCAGGCTGTTCTGGAGGGAGGACACTGTTGCATGTGCAGGATTTGAGCAGTCTTGACCTTACTGTGTACTTAAAGGACAAACATCCTTTGTGTTTTCCAGGAAAGCAATATTTGACACGCCGGAGGACGACCCGAATTACAATCCCTTGCCAGAGGAGCGGCCGGGGGGCTTTGCGTGGGGAGAGGGGCAGCGCCTCGGGGGATAATCAGTGCCTGTGCCAGAGCCCAGCCACCCTGGGACACACTGGCCTGGATCCAGTCCCACGTGGGGACTCCCCCATCGCAGAGAGGACTCTGACAGCTCTATGGTTTGGAATACAAGCACTTTATGACATGGCAGTCTCATCCAAGACACTTCCAGCGTCTTTCCCAATCAGGGAGTTTGTTGTGCTGGATATAATCTAAATCCAGTGGAGCCAAAAATATAAAACTGGAAACCGTTTCCTGTCAACTTCAGTTAACAAGGCCACAAGTACTTGTTTAAAGTGATTTCTAAAGCATTTTTTTCAAGTTATTTGATACATGAAACTTTACAGGGGACAAACCCCACTTTTTGGGCTTTAACTCACTTTTTTATTCTTGGATAAAACAACTACAAGATGGTTGAAAGGCTAAGTCACTATTTCAATGGCAAGAGGTTTTTTAATCTGAGGTGCTGCAGTCTCCAGTCATCTTTGAATTGTAAGGAATACAACACACAGCATGATGCAGCTTTTCACTCTGCCAGTTGGGTTTCTGGAATGTTCTTCAGGCCAAGGCTGCATTCTAGTGGCTTCTCCCCCAAAGACTGTGTGTGCAGGTGCCCAGCTTTGAGTCTGACTGGTGGTTCAATACGTGTGTCTGCAAAATCCACCCCCGTGTGCCCACTGCTGTTACTGGATGACCTGCAGCACTTCGGAAGGAAACTTGTCTGGAGGCAGGACTCAAATATCTTGGATGATGAGTTGAATAAAATGTCTTGTGGATCCTTTTTGGTTAATCCTCTCTATGGTCCTGTAGTCTTGAGGCAGCAGGTGGAAAAGCAGAGGCTGGAAAAAGCAAGTCCTGGAAGAGACAGGGCTAATTGAAGCTTTTTCCACAAGTGTCTCGGAACTGCAGGAAACACGATTGTCTACTCAGGATGTGAAATCCCTGGTCTGTGTAGGAAGTTTGTTTAGCAGGGCTGTGACCAAGGCAGGCCAGTGATACTGAGTGGGACTTAGCTTAAAGTTACATTTATTATAAATGTGAGGAGCCACATAGGAATTTGGTCAGTTCTTAAATTGCTATGGATTGTACTGGGTAGGTTTTTATTGATTAAATCATAACAGATAAAGAGAAGTTGTTAAAGCTACATCTAAATTTTAGAGATTGGACTCGCCCTTGACACGTGATTATCCCATTTACTCTCAGATTCTGTTTTTAAAAACTGGTTACAGGTTTTAACGTGCTCATTCGTAGTCCAGGAGATGAATGTGTGGGGATCTCAGGGGAAATGCTTTGTCCACAAGCAGTGTGATATATTCTGATAAACAGAATGGGTGAGACCATTTGTATCTGCATTTTTATCTGTTAAAGGTTGTAAAAACTTAAGTGAGTTTTGGAGGAGTTTATGGATTTTTTGATCTGTTTTTTTGGCGTGGTTTTGGTTGTTTCCAGAACAGACTTTTAGTACTTCTAGAGAGCAAGAAATAAAGTTTGTTGGACAATGTTGCTTCAGCGTAGCTTATGAGACAGGAATTAGATGAAAACCTTATTTTTGGGGTTTTTTTAGTTCAGTGTTTGAGAACCCCTTTGTAGCTTGTTACTGGGACAAGTCATGAATAGGAACATGTCCCGATCCTGCCTGCAGGCGGCTCTCTGCCCCGCTTGGCTGGATTTGGCTGCCGTTTGGGGTCCGTGGCTTTGCCGAGGGGTTTTTTCCGAGGCTCCCGAGAGTTTTATTTCCGGGGGCGCCCGGAGCCGTGAGCGTTGCAAATGGCGGCGGGGCCGGGACTACAGCTCCCAGGATGCCCCGCGCTCAGCGGCCGTGCGGTGACGTCACGGCGGCGCCAAAGACCCTGAGGAGCGCGGCCCCGCCGGGAGCGGACGGAGCCCCGGGACAGCCCCGGCGGGATGGGACAGCGCGGGGCGATGGCTCAGGACAGCGAGGGCCCTCCGGCCAAGCGGTTCAAGGCGGCTTCCCCCGGCACGCAGCCCCAGGGCCCCGCGCCGCCCGCGCACGTGCAACGCCGCTCCCTGCCCATCTCCGGCGCCCGGGGCCCGCTGCTGTCCCGGCTCCGCCGCCTCGACAGCGCCGTCCTCATTGGTGAGTGCCGGGCCCGGCGGCCCTGGAGTCACCCCCGGGCCTCCCGGCGGCCGTCGGTGTGCCGGTGAATGGCGTGGGCTGGGAGGTGCTGCCCAGAAATGGTTTGGGTGTAAATCTGAAATGCGCTGAACAAGTAACATTGTTATTGTTGTGCTTTGGCTGGTTAGGGCATCCCTTTCGCCATCCGCCTGGAATTCCGTCAAAGCCAGATGGCAAAACCCTCCTTTTCAGAAGTGTCTCTTCAGCTACATTTTCAAGGGGTTTCACTGATTTTAGTATGCTTTCTGTGAGTCCAAACTCATAAGCTCTTTGTCAGACTTTCAGGAGCTGAAGACTTCCCATATGGGAGTCTAAAGACTCAAACTTTATTGAAATTAAGTGAAAAACGCTTTGTATCTCACTCCTGTTAGTGTCACATCATAGCCACTTCATTCCGGACAGGCTGGAATATGTTTCTAAACCAGAGTGTGGCTGCAGAGCACCTGGGAGGAAGGAGCTCTGCAGGGGAGTGGCCCAGCAGTGAGAGGAGGGCACTGGGTTCTGTCTCTGACCTGCCACTGCTTTGTGGTGGGACTTCTCTCCCTGTCTTCAGCCTCCCCATCCTGAAATAGCATTAAAAGTTAACATAAAAAAATGAGTTGAGACCTTTCATTTGATGATGACAAGGTGGGGAAAAACTTTCTCCTTTGATGTTCCTTAGGAGAAACAGGCTCAGGGAAGACCACTCAGCTCCCTCAGTACCTCTACGAAGTAGGAATTGGCCACCCTGGCATCATTGCTGTGACCCAGCCCCGGAGGGTGGCAGCTGTCACCCTGGCTGCCAGAGTCGCTGAAGAGAAGAGGACAGAGCTGGGGAGGCTGGTAGGTCGATTTACAGATCACCTTTAGAAGGTTGGTTTAGTGCTGCAGTGTGGATGGGGCCATATCAGGGCTTAATGGGTAGAATGAAAACCAGCTATAAGGGTGATAGTTTGAATTTCATAATTAGTTTTGGGTGCCACAATATGAGGCCTATAAAACTATTAGAGAGTGTTCNTCAGGAGGGGCCGTACAAGGAGCAGCTGAGGGCACTTGGTTTGTTCAGGTGGAGAAGAGGGGACTGAAGGGAGACTCACTGGGGGCTGCAGCTCCAATCTCTGCTCCCTGTGACCAGGACAGGACTCCAGGGAACATCTGGAGCTGTGCCAGAGGAGGGTTAGGTTGGATATCAGGAAAAGGTTCTTCCCCCAGAGGGTGGTGGGCACTGAACAGGCTCCCCAGGGAATGGTCATGGCTCAAGGCTGCCAGAGCTCCAGGAGGGTTTGGACAACACTCTGAAGCACAGGATGGGATTGTTGGGGTGTCTGTGCAGGGCTAGGAGTTGAACGGGATGATCCTTGTGGGTCCCTTCACACTCAGAATATTCTATGGTTCTATAATTAAATGAATGAAGGAAAAGGGCAGGGCGGGCATGGTCTCTCTATGGTATTTTACTTCTTGATTATTACCTGTGTTAAAGTCACTGTCAAGGAGAGCAGAGTGCTGAATCTGTGCAGGTCTGTGGGGGAAAAGTGGATGAGAAAAGACTTCCTCTGCTTAAAATCTTCGGAAAGCATGGAAGTGTGGAATTGTTTCTAGCAGGGGAGGAAGGATAGGAAACTTGGGGGGGCATTTGTGATGAACTTCCAGTTGGGAAGAAACCCGTTGAGAGCATCCTTTGGGTGGATTATTAGATTTGCAAGATGAACTGCTCACAGACAGCGGGTAAACAGCTCTGCTTTCCAGAGCTTCCCTGGAGGTCTGGTTGGCTCTGTCTGGTGCAGTGACCAGAGGGCTTTGTAGTCCTTCCTCGTGGTACAACGGCAGTGAGAAACGCAAGTCTTTGTGCTTGTGCTCCCCGTAGTCCCTCTGTGATCCCTTCCCCAGGTTGGCTACACCGTGCGCTTCGACGATTGTTCCTCTGCCGAGACCAGGATCAGGTTCCTGACGGATGGGATGCTGCTCCGTGAGGCCATCGGGGATCCCCTGCTGCACAAGTACAGCGTGGTCATCCTGGACGAGGCCCACGAGAGGACCATCCACACCGACGTGCTCTTTGGAGTGGTGAAGGCTGCACAAAAGAAGCGGAAGGAACGGGCCCTGCGGCCACTGAAGGTGTGTTTGTCTGGGATGGCAGCCAAGGGCGGGGTGGGGTTCAGGCTCTGAGTGCTGGGAGCATCTCCTGGGGCCTCCCAAAGTGTTTAGAATTTCAGCCTAGAGCATTTTCCTGTTCCTAGAAAGTCCCTTTAAATCTGAATAGTTAAGGATGTCCAACTTACGATGTGTGGGCCTGATGTGACACCTCTGAACAAGGTATCTGGTCACTTCCACATTACCTTTTTTTCACAGAAGCCCCTTGGGTGTGAGCTCTAGACTAGGTGCTGGGGAGGTTTTGGTGCTGCTGCTGAGAGCACTCTGGGTGCAGGAGCTCTGGCTGACGGGACAGCTGTGGGCCGTGGTCCTTCCTGGGAAGGACCCTGCGTGTGGGTTTGGTGAACACATCAGGAATTTGTGTGAAAGCACGTTAGCTTTGTAGGAGCCTGGCAGGCTCCTTGCATGGTCTCTTTCCACACACCATTGTACAGCCCAGCTCTGTGGCTCGTTGCAGGAGGTCATTGCAGAACTGAATGTGCTCCATATCCTGCTGCTATTCATTGATGAGTATAAATGCAGACTGGGGCCCTTGGGCAGTGCTGGAGTGTGGGATTTAGCTGGATTTGTCTCCTGGCTCTTACAAGCTTAGAAAACCTTCCTGCTTCCTTCCCCCATGAGCAGGAGGATGGAAGATGTGTTGTACTTTGGATACTCTATTAAATGACAGAAAATAATTTTAACACATCATCTTCACTCATCACACCAATGTCTTCTGCTTGTGTTAAAAAGCTGATGGCTTTAACAAGGGGAGATCACTCTCTTCTGTCCCAAACTCTGTGAGCTTTTAGCTGTTCTGAGCGTGGATCTCAGGATCCAGAAGCTGACTTTTGACTAGTCCTGACTTGTCAGTGTCCAGCTGGATGGGAACTGCAGTGCTGACCCATCCTGTGCTCCCATTGCAGGTGATCATCATGTCAGCCACCATGGACGTGGACCTGTTCTCCCAGTATTTCAGTGGAGCTCCTGTCATCTATTTGGAAGGCCGGCAGCATCCCATTGAGATCTTCTACACCAAGGAGTGCCAGAGCGACTACCTGCAGGCAGCACTGGTGTCCATCTTCCAGGTCCACCAGGTATGGGGGTCTTTCCAGGTTTGTGTCTCTCTGGGGCCGGGAATTGGCGTTTTGTGCCGGGATGTTTGACTGCCAAACAGCCGGGTTGTTGTAATTTCATTTAACTGCATTTAGTGCTTTGAAGATGCTGCTGCTGGTGGGATTTTGGGACCTGTAGGTGCAGGTTGGAGCTGAAAGGAGACTGCTAAGCAAAGCTCTGTGATGTCAGCTCATGCCTGAAACCTGAATGTTCCTCTCACCTGAGTTTTCTGTAGCTGGCTGCTTGCTGGCTCTCTCTGCCTGTCCTTGACAGTCATTTAAGGACACAGCAATTTCTCCACCCTGTTAAAACTCCATCCCACAAAACGAGATTTACTCTTCACCTCTGGTGAATCCATTGGCAATTCAGGCTGTTGCATACCTTGCACCACATGTGTGTCTTTTCTTCCTTCCTTGCCTGCTTCGCTGACTTGCTGCCAGGACCTCATTTCATTATCATCTCAGTTCTCCTTCCCTATCCAAACCCTCCTAACTTGCTTTTTCCTCTGTCTCCAGGAAGCCCCTGCATGTCAGGACATCCTGGTGTTCCTGACTGGTCAGGAAGAAATTGAAGCAATGACCAAAACCTGTCGAGACGTTGCCCAGCATCTCCCCGAGGGCTGCCCACGGATGACAGTGTTGCCCCTTTATGCTTCTCTGCCCCACTCCCAACAACTCCGTGCCTTTAAACCCACCCCCGAGGTGAGGGAATGTGATGGCTGAACAGGAGCAGTTTGTTTGCTTCCATGAGTCTTTGGAAGAAACATGTGGAATTTCAGGGGTTAAAGCAGTCTGTACTGCTAGCAAGTAATAGTCTCCACTGGCTTTAGGCTGAATGATTCCAGTGTGATATAAGACACAGCAACTGTGACGGTTTTAACAGATGCATCCAGTAAGTCATATGGGATCATAAAAAGAGGGATGGATTAGAGGGAGTGAAAAGGGCAGAGGAATTGAAATTTGCCCCATTTCATTGGAATTTTATATCCATATCACGAAAAAGCTACAGCAGTTAATGGGGGAAATACTAAGAGAGCTGGAAACCTGGGAATGTTTGTCAGGGCCATAAGAAAAGGAATTTGTGCTGCCTCAGGCTCTATTGTACCTACTCAGCAGATAAGTAAGAACACAGATGTTGTGCCAGAAATGAAACCAAAATTGTTGGAATATATATTGAGAACAGCTGTTCTGGTGGTGAATTCTGTTGCAACTGTAAGCACATGTTTTAGAAACTGGAGATTCCCTCAGTTTATGAGAGCTGGCATAGCAAGCACAGTGTGTGCTCACAGTGGTGGTGCAGGGATGTGGAGATTTGGCCCACGCTGGCCAAAAGCAGCAGTTTCTGTGTTGCAGCTGCTCCGTGGTGGCTTTGGCCTGGGTTTGATTTGTCCTTCCTCCCAGGGCTGTCGCAAAGTCATCCTCTCCACCAACATTGCAGAAACCTCCATCACCATTGCGGGGATCAAATACGTTGTGGACACAGGCATGGTCAAAGCCAAGAAGTACAGCCCTGGTGAGGAACTCCGAGGAACAGGGCAGGGATGGGTTTGGGGTTTGCAGAAGTTGCGGGAGGCCGTGAGCCCCACTGATAGAGGATTTCAAACACCCTCTGTGCTGTTTAAATTAATATCCTGGGTGTGGGGTTTGGTGGGGCTTTTGTGGGGTTTTTGAGTATCAGCCGTGTGGGGGTAAAAATCCGTCAAATGTGGATCTTGTCTTTGTGGACACAGTGCAGGACAGTTCGCTGTGCTTCAGGGTGCTGAACCAAGCCAGCTCTGAGCAGTGCTTGCACGGCAAACCCTGGGAATTCTTACTGGTAATCCTCCGTGATTTTCCAAGCTGTGCCTTACGCAGGCATTGACCGAGGTGATGCTTTTCCCTGCCCAGAAACTGGTCTGGAAGTGCTGGCAGTGCAGCAGGTGTCCAAGGCCCAGGCTTGGCAGCGCACGGGGAGAGCAGGGAGACAGGAGAGTGGGATCTGCTACCGGCTCTACACAGAGGAGGACTTCGAGAAGTTTGAGGAAATGACAACCCCTGAGATACAGAGGTGAGGACAGAACCATGGCTTCTTGCCACACCTCTTTGCTGTACTTCTGCAGCTGGACCTGAGTGAAGAACTGACCAGTGGAACTGGATCTAGGGGCTGATGGAGTGGCTTAAGAAAAATGGAAGTGTGGGGACTAAACAGAAAAACTGGGAAATGTTTGCTCAGAGTGGACAGGTGGGCACTGAGTCTCCAAACACACGAGGGCAATAGTTCTCCTGATGTCCTCCAAGTCTTGGGCTTGCCTCTTCCTGGTTTAGGAAGTAAGGCTTCCCCAGCAGCATCAGACTACTCTCTGTCAAGTTGTAGCACAGGCCTGAGGACTCTATCACAGCTTTTATATTAAAAAAAAAAACAAGAAAAAAAAGAGAACCATCTCAGTTGTTTTTTCTGCCTATACAGGTGTAACCTGGCCAGTGTGGTGCTTCAGCTCCTGGCCCTGAAAATTCCCAATGTGCTCACCTTTGACTTCATGTCCAAACCGTCTCCTGGTAAGTGGTTACAGAGGCAGCCTTGGGAAAAAGGAGCAGGGAGCAGTCTTGAGTCATGCATTAAATGAAAATGTGCCTTGACTGCCAAGGGAAGCCAGAGTAAATTGGGAAAGGTGATTGTTTTCCTGGATAGAGGAGGATAAATCACATTTTGGGACCCTAATTTCTCTAAACGGAAAGTACTTGTCCCTCTGGCCAGGGGAGGGAGGCAGTGGTGGTACCAGCTGATCCTTCACATCCCTCAGAGGGAGGCAGGAGGCCTCACAGCCTCAAGCTCCTTGTTTTGGCAGATGCTATTCAAGCAGCAATTGATCAGCTGGACCTGCTGGGAGCTGTGACACAAAAGGAAGATCAGCTTGTCCTGACTCCCCTGGGAAAGAAAATGGCAGCCTTTCCACTGGATCCAAAGTTCTCTAAGGTAAAATCTGCAGAAGAGTTAACTGATTTTTATCTCATATACTCATCTCTGTACCCTTGGTGTTTCTCTTTCAAACTCCTTAAACAAGGTGTGGAATTTTGGGTGTCTGAAGCTGTACTGGTATGTTTGCTGTACATTAATATACATTATTTACAGCCCTTGTTCTGGATTGCTTTGTTGCATTGTCATTTGCTGTTTAACTCAGGGAGGTTTTTTAAAAGGGAATTTCTTTCCTCTGGCACCTCTGAAGCTGAAACAAGGCAAACTTCCTTGCAATTTCCAGGATTGTGTAGCAGTTCCATGAAGTGTCTGGTGCTGTAGTTGGTTTCAGTCACCGTGTTTGTACTATTTATGCCCTGTCCAGTCTCAGGAAGGAGCCTGGCAGTTGCTGTTAAAGGTGCTTGGTGGGCCCATAGGAGGATTTACAGTTGTCCTTAGGCCCAGGTGTTCAAGACTGTCCTAAGCAATGCTTGGTAAAGTTCCTGGGCTGCCAGGGAGCACAAAAGTCTGCCCAGCTGAAGTGGATTTGGGGTTGGCCAAAGCTGAGTTTTGTTGTGTGTTTGCAGGCCATCCTCCTGTCCCCCAGGTTCCACTGTGCAGAGGAGATCCTGACCATCATCTCGCTGCTGTCAGTGGACAGTGTCCTCCACAACCCCCCTGCCCAGCGGGACGAGGTGCAGGCTGCCAGGAGGAAATTCATCTCCAGTGAGGGGGATCATCTCACCCTGCTCAACGTGTACAGAGCCTTCAGGAATGTCAACGGGCACAAGGTGGGGTGATCCCAGGGTGCCACTGCTGCCTGGGCTTGTGGGGTGAGGAGTTTTTAGCAGAGAGCAGAGTGACACCTCCTCTGACACCTGCATCCTCCGTGGCTGGTGCAATGAGCATCCCCCAACGCAGAGAGAAAAGAGGACTTGTCCTTTACAACTGGGGAATTGGAGAAAGTTCAGGTGACAAAGGTTCCTACAGAAAGCTCTAGCTAAGTTGGTCATCAAAATTTCATGAGGCCTGTTCTGTAATCACAGCCAGGTCTCTTCCTTCTCTGGTTCCAGCTGGAAACAGGAAGGTGTAGAAGAATTTTGAGACTTGATAAATACCTAGATGTACTCTGTGACAGGATTCATTGCAAAAACACTGAGTACATTTACAAGCAGATTCAGATTTATCCCATGCTATCAACCCCTCAGTTTGATTTGTGGGTCTGTGGACTCCTGTACCTCATTCTTTGCAGCATCTGTCATTCTTACCTGATTTGTTTTCACCACCTGTGGGAGAGCAAGTGCTATCCTGCAGTACTTGGTGGCCTTGCAGAGCAGCTCTGAGTGGGAAGAGAACCACAACATTGTTTCATAGCACTGTGGGAGGGAATCTAAACAGGGAGGAGTAACGGGGGTAGAAATATGACCAGGAAATGGGTCAGCATTTTTTCTGAGGCAGATTGTCGTGGGGATTCTGCTTTTCATGGTATCCAAAGGCTGTCATGCTCCTGGGGTGAAGAAACATCCTCTTCTAATTCCTGTTGTTTCTGCTGCAGGGATGGTGCAGGGAGAACTTTATCAACGGCAGGAACATGAGGCTGATGGCAGAAGTCAGAGCTCAGCTCAGGGACATTTGTGTAAAGGTAACTTGCTGCCATTCTGTATTTCTCTGTTTTACCTGTTGGTATTTTCCTGTTTGTCCCCAAACTGATGTCGCTGGGCACCAAGTCCCAGGAGTGAGAAAATGTGGGGTTGTTTTCCATCTCCCCTAAATAGCTGGGTAAAATTCCTGGCTATGCAGTTGCATCACAAAGTCTCAAAGCTACAGGGCTTAGTGGGTCAAGGAGAGACGGGGAGCTCTGAGAAGGCTTCTCAGGGAGAGGACAGTTTTTCCTAAGAGTTTTTCCTGCTCTAGTAGAGGTGGGACCGTGCCATGTGTGCCACGGAGTGCAGTCAGCCTCAGCAGCCCATGCTGGCTGGTTTCTTCATGGAGTCAGGCATTCAGTGTGGCAGCAGCTTTTCCCTCAGCGCTGTTCCTGCCAGGCACAGCGTGGGAGCTGCTGCCGAACCCTGGCAGTCTGTAGTGGTATGGGAGCCACCCTTTGGGGTATCATTTGCAAATGACAGTTGGCTTAAAACTCACTTCCAGGAGAGTCCCGATCCGTTTTGTTTGCTCTTAGTCTGGATTAGCCTAATTGAACTCCCAGTGGTCCCCAGGCTTTCTGACACAGAGCCCAGTGAAAGGGGGCTGCGTCCCCACGGAGGGGCTGTGCTCGCTCACTCCCGTGTCTCCCAGCTGTCGGTGCCGCTCGAGTCGGCGCGCGGGGACACCGGGAGCGTCCGGCGCTGCCTGGCTCACAGCCTGTTCATGAACGCGGCCGAGCTGCGGCCCGACGGCACCTACGGCACCGTGGACTCCCACCAGGTGGTGGCCATCCACCCCTCCTCGGTGCTGTTCCACTGCAAGCCAGCCTGCGTGGTGTACAACGGGCTGCTGCGCACCAACAAGTGCTACATGCGGGACCTGTGCGTGGTGGACGCCGAGTGGCTGCACGAGGCCGCGCCCGACTATTTCCGCAGGAGGCTCCGAACGGCCAAGAGCTGACCCCTGGGTGTGGCACCAGCAGGCTCAGGGAGTTCAGCTCCATCTTAAAAGACACCATTTTAAAAAATTTTTTAAACGAATGCATGTATAAGTGTATTTTATACAGGCAGGGTAACTTAAATGCCTTTAAAGAAAGGGGAAAGTATTTATTTAGGACAGATTTATATGTGTTTTCCAGAATAAAGAAGTGATTGTGAAAATCAAAATCCTTTGTGTTGTGTTGTGAGGCACAGAAGCTGTGTGGATGAGCAAATGATCATGGGATAGTCTGCGCCCAGTCCCAGTGTTTTCAGTTCTTGTGGGAGTGTGTTCATAGTCAGCAGCTTGGGCCTAAAGATGAGATGTGAAGGTGGGTCAGTGGATCTGAGCTTCATGTGCAGAATGGACTCTGCCATTTACATGTGCAGTGCTCAAACCCCTGCCTGGAGTTAACATTCTGGTCCTTTGATGGGGTGGTATCGATGCTCTCGGGCATCACCAGCCTGGCAGAGAGCAGCAATGGGCCTTCTATGCCTCTCCTCCATAGTGGGCACTAGTGCCAGCCTTTGCACAAAGGGAACTTGATGCCAGGAAACATTGCCTTGGTCAGTCTTCCCTCTAAAATACTGTCGTGGGCTGACCCTGGCTGGATGCAAGGCACCCAATGAAAGCCATT
Source organism: Atrichornis clamosus (assembly GCA_013400975.1). Classification (NCBI taxonomy): domain Eukaryota; kingdom Metazoa; phylum Chordata; class Aves; order Passeriformes; family Menuridae; genus Atrichornis; species Atrichornis clamosus. Next base: position 116,532 of record WBMZ01014884.1, read on the forward strand.
CTCTCAGTCCCCCTGCAACTGAACAGAGGGGAGAAAATTTAATAAAGGGTTCATGAGCTAAGGTAAGGACCAGGAGAGATCACTCATCAAACACCATCACAGGCAAAACAGGCTCAAGCTTAAATATATTTATTTAAGTGAATTTATTACACTGACAGAATCAGAGCAGGATAATTAAAAGAAAAATAAGCCCTTAAAAACAGCTCCGTCCCCACTCCCTCCTCCCAGCTCTACCTCCTACCCCAGCAACAGACACAGGGAATGGGGTTTTGGTCAGTCCATCATCCGTGGCTTCTCCTGCTGCCCGGGGAGAGGAGTCGTTCCCCTGC